>JAVTVY010036995.1:0-165720 GCA_036873755.1 Hanleya hanleyi
ACAACACTACTCTCTGCCTCCCAGATGAGTTCCATTGAGCTAAAATCTGAGGATTTAGGATTATGGGTACTAGTTTTAAAATACAGAATTTGATCAAAAGCCAGCATCGTACGAGTCTTGTGTACACGTGCTTTATTGTGATAGGGCGACTAATTGTCGTCAAACGTGTGCGAACCTAAAAAAATGATGTTTAGGCTCAATCAACTCCTGAAAACATCGTTGACGTACTTTGCAGCAGGGCGATTTCAGACTATACATGAATTCGTCTTGCACTCCTCTGTTTTGCAACATCTTTGTGTCATTTCTTGTGTATACACAATGATTATTCTACGTCATCGTGAAACATATCGAACACAAACTCTCCCAACAGATTTGTGAAGAACAAATCTATGTACGATACCAACGGCAATATCATACCACTGGCGAACTCCCAGACATTGTCCTTGTCTAGTCTACAGCACACGTCATTTACGCTCAAACAATTTCTGGGATGGCATTCAGTTTTTTTAAGGCCAAACCCCAGGTTTCTTAACCTGGAAACTGAACGTCAAAGGACACAAATGCGACAAACTGGGTCATGTATTAGAGACGCGGAATGAATGCCCTATGAGCCAGAATCAATTGAAAGTTAAATTTTAAATGGAACGAGATTATCCCAGGCCTTTCGGCAATCATAGTACGGCATTTGGCGCCAACGAGTGACGTTCGTCGTACAAATTCATCAGACTAGGGAAGAGTCAATAACCACAATATACCCACAGGCAGGCTTCAAATGTGAAAATGATAACCATTGCCTCTCATTCCTGAGAAATTTCGTTTATAATCTTCATTGACGTTTCCTTTTCATTTCATTTCAATCTTTATTTAACGTCGGAATGGTTAATACAGATAACATTAGCTACAAAAGCTATTGGTCCGACCAACATATGTGTGTATATATATATATATAATTAAAAGAGTATGGAAGCATGTATTGCAACGCAGATAAAACGGACTAGGCAAAAAAAAAAAGGACCGCAACATAACAGGAATACCATAAGATTCCTATTTACAAGGTAGTAAAACTAGGATAGATTTAATTAATTAGAAATATCGTATCTGCAGAGATAACAAGAACAGCTTGGACCTTTCCACTTGTTAATTATTCGTTTAAAACACTTAAAATTGTCCTCTTTTCTGATATCCGAGGGGAGGTCATTCCAGATTTTGGCACCCATGTAGTCAAAACTTCTTTTGCCATGATTTTCCCCCTTGACTCGGGGTACCGATAGGATACTAGACCCTCCTCTCAGACCATATGAACTTTTTCGTCTATTAAAAATGTCTTGCAGATATCCCGGGGATATGTTGTTTAAGATCTTAAAAACTTCCATAGCTAAGAGTGGTTCTTCTTAAGTGAAGTGTTGGTATACCTGCTTTTTGTAATAAAATATCATAGCTGCTGATAAAATCTTTAAAAACAAATCTCAGGGTTCTTTCTTGAATTTTTTCCATGTTTTTGGTACTTGTTAAGCTGGTAAAATGCCACACAGTGGGACAATAGTTAAAACAGGAGAGTATAAAAGTTTTAAAAACTGCAAGTCTACTGTCAAAGTCTAAAAACTTTCCGAGCCGTTTTAAAACACAGAGTTGTCTTGCAGCTTTTTTACAGAGGATGGAAACATGAGCGTTAAAATTCAGCTTGACAGAGCATCCATCTATGTTTAAGCTAAAATTATCGGATGGTTTGCTGCCAAGCAACATAGCCTGAAATTTATTGCCATTTACACTCATGTGGTTAGCAGCAAACCATTCAACAGCGGATCTTGTAGCATTTTCAAGCATAAGAATAACATGAGTAACGTCTTTCCCTGGATTTTGCATAGATTAGTTATTGAACATACGCTGGAACACTATAAGATTCCCGATGCTGATAATTGAAGATCATATTCCACAAAATAATAAATCCCTTTCGGACTCATGAGTTGTCCGCGAAAGTTTCAAAGATAGTTACGTATAGTTCCTTAGGTCCTATGTGGTACGTCTTGGGAGCCTTAATTGGCAAGTGAGGCAAAGTGAGGCAAGATATAGCGTATAACCCATTATGTCGTTCAGTAAATACTACTGGAACACCCAATACTGGCTACTCTTCAAACTCATATACTTGAAACCTAACTAGACGTAATTAAAATTCCAAGAACTCAAAACGACTATTTCAAGTTCACAAGACCATCGTGCATTTCCATTCAGTACATTGAAATTATAGACATTGTCATGCCACCACAGAGTTCAACTGGAATGTATACACGTCCCCAGGCTTTGTTAGTGAACTGTTAGTCCTCTGTACATGCCATTCGACAAATATATGTATGTTTGGTGATTTGGTTGGAAATTTAAGCCGTAAGACGTCGAGCACTACACGTTAGTTTTTCTGGGTATTCTTGCATTTACCAGGTTTACCCCATATTCGGGCGTGTACTCCATCAGACGTCCACGATGTTCATTCAATAACCTCAGATCAGTTATTTGTTTGGGCTGATCTGTCATCAAAGCTCCCGAGCTAGCGTATCTAATTCCGCTTAAGCCGATGCTAGGGGCCGTGATGAACAGCTGCAATAAAAGCTCGGCTAAGATACTAAGGCTACGTCCGAGAATCCACCGTATTCTCGGGTCTGAATGTGAGGTGCCGAGGGAAGCTTTCCTGTAGAGTCATATGATTGCTTTTTAGTCGCCAGACGTCGTCAATTTTTCCCCACCTCTTGCATATTTCTTCAATTTATTTCCTGTATATAGTAGGATTCTTCTGATGGACTGTTAGTCCCCGAGGCTCGCCCTCTGTACATGTCATTCGACAAATATATGTAGGTTTATTGTTTTGGTGGAAAATTTAAGCCGTACGACATCGGACATTACATGTTACTTAGTATTTCTGGGTATTCTTGCATTTACCAGGTTTACCTCATGTTGAGGCGTTTACCCCATCAGACGTTCACGATGCTCGTTCATTAACATCAGATGAGTTATGTTTTTAGCTGATATGTCATTACAGATCCTGGGCTGCTAGCGTATCTAGTTCCGCGTAAGCCGGCGTTAGGGACCGTGTGGATATTTCATAGTTTCCACATGAACAACTGCAATAAAAGCGTTGCTAAGATACTAAGGCTACGTCCGAGAATCCACCGTGTTCTCGGGTCTGAATGTGAGGTGCCGAGGGAAGCTTTCTTGTAGTGATATATTTGCTTTTTAGTCGTAGGAGGTCGTCAGTTTTTTCCCACCTCTGGTATATTGCTCCAATTTATTACCTGTATATAGTAGGATTCTGTTGGTGGACTGTTAGTCCCCGAGACCCGCCCTCTGTACATGGCATTCGACAAATATATGTAGGTTTATTGTTTTGGTAGGAAATTTAAGCCGTACGACATCGGACATTACATATTACATAGTTTTTCTGGGTATTCTTGCATTTACCAGTTTTAACTCATGTTGAGGCGTGTACTCCATCAGACGTTCACGATGATCATACATTAACATCAGATGAGTTATTTCTTTGAGCTGATTTCCACATGAAATGTTGCAATAAAAGCGGGGCTGAGATACTAAAGCTGCCTTCGTCCGAGAATCCAGCGTGTTCTCGGGTCTCGGGTCTGAATGTGAGGTGGGTGCCGAGAGAAGCTTTCCTGTGGAGTCATATGGTTACTTTTAAGTCGCCAGACGTCGTCAATTTTTCTCACCTCTTGCATATTGCTCCAATTCAGTTGTGTTTGTGGATCGTCGAACTTTATCTATATATCATGTTAACATATTGTGAATGACAACCATATAATAGTGAGTAGCGAAGACACACTTCTGATTGTTAGACCTAAATATACAGTATATATAACCTAAATCTGAAGACCGACCTTTAGATAGTCCCATCTTACTCGACCATAACCTGACTGAGTAGTCAAAGCGAGAAATATTAGTCAAATAACCTTGTCAAATCCGTATCACTCAATTTAATGAATTTTTAAGTCGTTTTGGTCCTCATCCCAGAGTCAGGCATGCCTTGTCGCGTCAGCATAAATGAAAAGCTGTTGATCGTTTTTCTTTTGCAAGAGATTAGCTTATGTCTCCCAATCATAACTTATCCCTTTGCCCTTCTTGACATTGAAGTTCTTTAAGACGTCCATTTATTTGCTTCACCGTGTCATTGAAGCTATGTAATACCTTTGCATTTTGACTGAATTATGTAAATGAAATATCACAAGAGTGTCTCTTGGTTATGCTCAAGGTATGTCTGATCAATACAATTACAAGCGTCTAGTCCGTCATTCGTAATTCAGCCGTCGTCCATTAGAGAATATCCGCGTCCATAATCCAAAGACCTATTCCATATTCCATATAACGGTATTAGCACCAAATTCAAAAAGACAATCATAGTATACATAAATATAGGCTTGTTTCCTGCAAGAGAGAAGCGGTCAACAGTTTTCAATGATGCCGGCAAGACATCATGATGTTCCAAAAATATCAAATCCGTATCGCTGATAACAGTAATAACAAAGTAATAATAAGTAATAACAAAGGTGAGACAATACTTGAAGAAGGCCAACTGCATATGCATAAACGAATAAAAGGAACCAAAACAGTCTATTTCTATTTTAGCCTACGTGAAACTCTGGCGCACCAGGTAGTAAGATCTGACCATATCTCCGTACTGCTGAACCTAAATGTAGACAAGAAATCCTCAATAAGTAAAACAAAAACAATTGATCTCCTCAGGAAACTAGACTTCTCCAAATTGAGATAATCCACTGAAAATGCATCAACAAAATGGTGCATCGAATTTAACAATGAAGGCTTCGACACCAAAAACCACATAATGCTTCCTCCACGAAAACTCACCGAATGTATAAATGACTCTGTTCTCAAGAAAAGAGTAAATCCTGACAATCCTTTGCGATTAAAATACTGAAATTAAGCAAAGAAAACGAAAATACAATCACGCACATGTTCGGACAGTTTGTGTAAGCAAATATTCAAAGTAAAACAAATAAAGAACCTGTAAATCAGGGTCTCCTTCAAATTAACCAGCAACCATCATCCCAGGGACTGGGACTTCACGATCATGGATCCCACGTGGAATGCGGTGGATCGTTTAGAGAGGTGAGTCGGTGTTCATATATGCCCTTACTATAAATGAGTAATATTTTACGCCGATACGTGACATTCAAAGTAGGAACGCAGCATATCGCGAATCAATGAATATCTACACTGTAGTCGGAAACCATTTGTAGATTCGAAAAAATATCTTGGTCATTATTAGGGGAGAAATATGCCTTTTATACAACTAGATATTCTCAACATTCTGCAAAGATTAATGCAACCTTATCTGAAGCGGTTCACTATTCAAATTCCAAAATACTTAGTAGGTACTCTGTACCATTATATCGGAGATTCATTGAGTCTCCACGAAAATATGCATTATACTCTCAAAGACTGAAAAAGGCCGTTTCGTTTACACAGGAGAAACTTCTTTATCTATTAAGTTTGCGAATTCAAAGATTTATTTCTTTAATTATGCATAAAAAGCTGTTTTTCGTATCGACAATATACCAAATGTTACATTGTAAACGCTCATAGTGGATTAATATTTGGCTGTACAAACATAGCAGCTAAAGAAGTTTCTCTTTTGTAAACTACTTCTTTCAACTATGCATCAGCCGTTATGGTCAAGACTGTATGGGTTGCACGGCATACTCTGTATGACCAGTGCCCATTGTACTACGATGGAGTGCCCAATCAAACCAACCAACCGACCAACCAACCAATGGACGCTAGTATTATTTTGATGAACAATTGTCAAATTAAGGATACAGAGCCCTCCTGCATGCAGACAATTTTTCACACCCTCTTGAATTTGTCTTTTTACAGTTAACAATTAGCCCCATAGCTATGGCAATGTATATCCATTGAAAGAGTATTTCTCAAGGATTCCAAATGTATAAATTTGTTCGCTATAAACTTATGTCTTGTGACGATAAATGGATTTTAATCAAATTAATGTCCAAACTGAGCCTTCTTTTCAAAATGGCTATTTCCAATAAAGTATTCCACTTATCGTCACATACATCATCATTTCTGGTAGAAGACAACTCCAACAGGAAATTCTTGTCTCAGTTTTTTTAAGTTTTGGTCTAGTTATTGTTCTATTGACTTTTAATGGAAAATTTCTCTGTAAAATCGAGTAACTCCCAGTGTTAAAGTAACGAAATTCTGAGACACGGTTAAGGGGTACATAGTGTATCAAATAATCACACCAAATGCGTCATAATATTCTTATCGTCAAACTTCTATAATGGATCAGCAGTAGTTTTTGACAAATAACAATTAAGTCGTTTTAGCATATTACAATGTATATCAAATTACCATGGATATCTTGTATTGAGCAATGTTCGAGCTGCGGGAAATAAGACAGAACTTACATGTACTTGGCGCAGCGCCAGAGATCCTGTACTCAACGATCGTATTCTGCTATCAGTGTGTAATATTTATACCTCGCCAAACTTGAAAAACTCGAAGGTGCTTGATAGAATAGTCATGACGAAAGCGTGAATGAGATACATTGGAAACTAATTTGCATAAAGAATACTTGTTAGTGATCAAGATTTTCTGTAAAGAACATCATGATGTCTTGCTGATATCATTGGACACTGCTGACCGCTTCTCTCTTACAGGAAACCTTCTTGTGTGTGTGTGTGTGTTTGTGTGTGTGTGTGTGTGCGTGTGTGTGTAGGTGTGTGTATGTGTGTGTGTGTGTGTGTGTTTTGTTTTGTGTTTATATTTCGTTTAATAAATATTCGGAATGGATGCTAACTGAATGTACAAAAAAGGTATTTTCGTTATTGAAGCAGAAATTATTTTATGGACGACGGCTGAAAACTGAATCTCGGTTCTGACGCCTTTGCTACAGAATCAACACATGCAATAATTCCCTTTGGCGTTGATTGATAGTCACATATTTCACAAGATATATAAACACAAGCTATAATTACAAGCGTCTGCTCCGTCGTTTATAATTCAGCCGTCGTCCATCAAAGAACATCAGCGTTCATAATCCAAAGACCCATTCCATATACCATATAACAGCATTAGCACCAAATTCAAAAAGACTGTATACATAAACATAGGCTAGTTTCCTGCAGCAGAGACGCGGTCAACAGTTTTCAGTGGTGCCGCAAGACATCATGATGTTCCACAAATATCAAATCCGTAGATTTGCTAATATGCTATTCGTTGTAAAGTCGTCATCCAGAGAATGATGTATCTCAGTCACGCTTTGATTGTGACCATTCATATGAGCACCACGAGGATCTTGAAGAACATGGGTTCATACGGCCCCTAGTGTATATATAGTGTCTTGCAGGAGTGTAGCTATGAAATCAAGTTGACTGAGAGTGTCCGGCTCCTATCTTCTAACCCGGGTAAGACATTTTCTCCACTTTAAATATAAGTGACAGTCCTTAGTTTCTATAGAAAAGGAACACTGTTAGCCAGGGCATTCTTAGCCTTCACACCTACAAGATATTGTCATTTAATATATCATCCAATCTGTGTCTGATAAGTATGATGTTTGTTTTGTTGAAAGTGTTTTAGATGTAAATAATAAGTATGACAGTCATATTCAGCCATACGCTGATTAATAAAGGGCTGATACAAAAGGTAGGGATTAAAAAAGTACGGATTTGATGAAGGAAACAATCTTATTACTGATTATTTCATTAGACTTGTATATAATCCCATTGGATGAGTTCATCACCTTTCTAACAGGCAAAAGCAATGTGTACCTATAGAGAAAAGCTGTATCACGCCCATACATTTTTATCTTTAGATTCTATTTCGACATTTATATGCTAAGATATTGTGATGTGAGAAATAGATCATCAAATTCGTGCTCATTTGTCTGATTTTTATCACACTAATTTATTACATTAAATTGAAGCTAAAGCTCGTTTCACTTGGGTCTTATCAGACTCGTGTGATAAAAATTAGTTAAATGACCACTCGTAGTGATAATCTCTATATATAATATTAGGATATACGTCATGTAACTCTTATAGTATACTACGGTACAAATCACACTAAAATAAAAAAGAAGTCAGATTAAATAGCATGAATGTTTTTTACAATATATACACTTTCTTTATGCCTGTTTCAGTATATCTGAAGTGAAAACTTTCAGATCGAGATTCTTAAAAACTGATCTAGAGATCGTAGTTAATACCATTTTGAGGTATTTCTTTTGACTTTTTTGTCTGATAATTACTTTCAATAATATATTAATTCTCCAGATTATTCCTTAGAAGTATGTCTATATCTCTATATCATTATTCAATAACTTTAAAAAATCGAATCAGAGTCATGGTCATTTGAAAGCAATAATATGTTTCTTGACGATCGATTTTCTTAACTATATAGTGAGGAGGTCTTTACACCAATTTGACATACGTTGTCGACAGTCATGTTCGAAAATGATTATACCGTACTTATTCTATTGCGTTTCATTTTCAGGAGTTCGCCCATAAAAGATCACCATATTTAATTGGCGCCTCAACAACGGAGACTCCCATCTCATATTTCCATTTTCACACAAATTGGAGGTACTGGAGATATTTCTCTGAACATCTGTGTCGTTCTAATTTTGTTTTGAACAGTGTGTGCTTCGGAATATACCTATGGCCCCCATCCATATTCCTGATGATTAGTCACGTATACAAGTGATTTTTGGTAAATTAAAAATAAATTTTTGAACACCTTTGAATGAATTTCTAACTAATGAATCAAATACTCAAGCATGGAACGTAATATTCTCTGTTCTGCAGCGAATATTTTGTTAAATTCAATTGTTCCTCCATCACGATTTGTGGAAGTCTCATCGGAGAAGGCTCAGACAGTGCAAACATACATTTATTACTGTACTATGGTAAAGGCATATAGCCCGTGTTTATTACTGTACTATAGTAAAGGCATATAGCCCGTGTTTATTACTGTACTATGGTAAAGGCATATAGCCCGTGTTTATTACTGTACTATGGTAAAGGCATATAGCCCGTGTTTATTACTGTACTATAGTAAAAGCATATAGCCCGTGTTTATTACTGCACTATGGTAAAGGCATATAGCCCGTGTTTATTACTGTACTATGGTAAAGGCATATAGCCCGTGTTTATTACTGTACTATGGTAAAGGCATATAGCCCGTGTTTATTACTGTACTATGGTAAAGGCATATAGCCCGTGTTTATTACTGTACTATGGTAAAGGCATATAGCCCGTGTTTATTACTGTACTATGGTAAAGGCATATAGCCCGTGTTTATTACTGTACTATGGTAAAGGCATATAGCCCGTGTTTATTACTGTACTATGGTAAAGGCATATAGCCCGTGTTTATTACTGTACTATGGTAAAGGCATATAGCCCGTGTTTATTACTGTACTATGGTAAAGGCATATAGCCCGTGTTTATTACTGCACTATGGTAAAGGCATATAGCCCGTGTTTAGAAAATAACGTTTTATTTATTATTTTTACAGGTAAATAAATAATCAGTGCGAGAGTCTATGACCGATGTCTATCGCATGCAATAACTGATGAATAACCAACTATACATGCATACGTTGATCGAGTAGACATACCACATACATGTATACCTTACTGGACAGTATTAACATATAATTTTACCTACAGCAGTGTCAATATTTCTGAATGCGTTATAATCATCTACTTTTTGTTTTGTTTTGTTTTTTCATCATAAACAACTCTTACCTTCTGCTTCATGCATGTGAGCTATTCCCGAAATGCCATACCTCACAATGCGCTATAGGTGTAGAACAACAATGGAGATTTTTGTTCCAGTTATATCAAGCTAAGCTGAAACAAATGAAAAATATATATAAGGTATAGTGGATGATATTTATACATGAATAGTGACCAAATATGCCACAATACTGGTTAAGGACTTTTCCCCGTTCTTCCTTATTAACGAGTTAATAATTATCTGACTACTGATAACATGAATTATTAGTTTGTAATAACAAAGATTCAGAACTTGACCAATTTTGAATAAAATCTAATAATGAAGTGTATATACTTTGCTTAAATTATTTCATAAATTCTTAGGATAATATATTATATAATCATTAAGTTATATATATATATATATATATATATATAATATTTATCATATTTCTTCGACAATATATTCATTTTTCAATTGTTTGATTCACTTACTGTTTCTTCCATCTTTATATTAATTATTATTGAGGATGACTATATTAACTACTACAATACCAAATTATTATCAGTTACATCTATAGTAAGTATATAATAATATATGATATTTATTCGTCAGTATATATATTCCTTTTCCAATTGTTTGATATACTTTCTGTTTCTTCCATCTTTATGATATTAATTATTATTGATGATGATCACTATATTATTTACTATACGTAATTATTATCAGTTACATGTAGCTATGAATATCCATAAAAATTTACAGTAGTCCTTTCTTGCGAATACAATGTTATGCAATCTTCCCCACATATATGCGGTTGTGTGGTATTTTTCTTAGTCAAGAACAGAGATATTTTCCTGGAAAATTGAGATTTTTTTTGTGAGAATCAGACAAATGAAGATTTATGAGGATTGTCAAAATAAAAACACAATCGAATAACACACAACAGATTGTTCATTTGAAATAAATACAGACTCCCCCGCATTGCTTTAAATGGCGCTACGATTTTTTATTTCTGCGTATGAACGTTTATTGTGTTTTATTTCCTTTGTCACCGACTATCAAATCTAATAATATTTCAACAGCCCACGTTGTTCTGGGCAGAGAAATGCAAAGAACGATAAAATCACAATTAACCGAATTCTCATTCCTACAAAAAATCGTCAACCCAATCTCTGTCAAATGCGATTGCTTACTTGATAAACAAGCCGAACATTAAAGCAACGAAATAAAGTAATGTCATTATTATGCGGCAGACACAACGATTTATCCTATCAAATTTATTAACAACAACTGTACATCATAGGAGATGCTTTGAATGCATATGTATGATCAGTAGCAGTGTAACAGTTTAATTTGTGAAAAAGTTTTAATAAAGTTTTAATAATTTGCCGGTTTCTTGTCGCTGACACTCTAAAATGAAGTTTTCTCCAAGCTGATGATTGTTTTAATATTTTTTATATTTGTCTGACAATAAACAAATGAGTCTTGCATCATGACGAAACGCGGAAAAGAAGAAAATATGAACATATGGCGCCGGCATTGATAATCCTCCTACTGCTTGTTTCCCACGTGCATTGTTTGATATATAGTGTACGTCAAGTTCAACTTCGTCGTGGAATGATTTCAGACAGCATATAATTTGTGTCTTACTGGATTGTCAATTCTTCCTTTGTTCCAAGTCATTTCAATGAAATGAATATATAGTAGGCGTATGTATACGGTCAAAAAAGTGCACCGGAACTATGACAAATTATCGTGAATATAAGGTATAAGCCCTCATAAAAGCATATAATCATGTACTGAAGATATATTTTTTTGTCATTTAGAAAGTGATCGTATAACAGTATTTTCGTTATTTTACTATCTTTTTATAGCACACATTCTTATGCTGAAAATTGGTTGAGTCCCATCTGGGATTCGAACCAGCAACCACGAGGGTAAGGCAACCAACCGCCAGCACTATATGCCGGCGATCTGAACCACATTTCAAAACTAGAATCGGTGCTATACTAAGACAGTGTTATCCCAAAATAACGAAAATACTGTTATACAATCACTTTCTAGATGACAAAAAAATATGTTCATGTATTCAGCTATGAGAGCTGTGTCATTTCGGTCATCCCAGGGGTATTGTATGTTCGCTTTCAAGACTACCGGTTTGCTGCCCATTTTTGTGAGAGGCCCGTTGACCGAGTGGTTTAGATCGCCCTGTCGGTTGGGTGCCTTACTCTGGTGGCCGCTGGTTCGAATCCCGCATGGGACTCGACCAATTTTCAGCACTAGAATCTTTTCTATACGAATAACGAAAATACTGCCATATCATCAATCTCTGAATCTAAGCGTGTGTAGAATTGTACGGTATTTTAATACAATACGCCTGTAAAATGTCTGTTATAGAATAATAAAATGTTTACAACAAGAAATGTAAGACGACGAGAACTGATTTACACTGTATTTGGTCTTCTTGGACGGAAGTTGTTTTTCCTGTTCTCCAATTCCTTCATTTTTGACGTGACATTTTTGACAAATGAAGAGTTTCTGCATGACACGCTTTTCTTGTTTGTCAGCGAGAAATGGTCTCACCCATGATTTGTTCATTATAGACAGTCCACACTTTGGGCGTTAAAAGCCTAATTGTTTTAACAATTTCCTCCGTCTGCTTTATATAGTATAGGGCGCTTGTAAACATAAACCCCGGAAGCTTGGGGTTTAAGATGTACGTTTTGATAGTTATTTGATTTACTGGCTCTGGTGTTCAGAGGTGTATATAAACAGTAGTATTTAACTTCGTTTATCTTCCTCGGTATAAATAAAACTAGATTGTATACAAACTTAACACTTTTAAGAATATTTACTTTAGATATATTTTCAAAGATTCCTTCCTACTTGTTATATGGCTTCCAGCAACTGAATCAAAGATTCATATAAAGTTAAGAAAAAACCCATTGTTAATTTGGGTTATTAAACAACTAGATTACTAGTATCATTTCGGTTTAATTTGAGTAATTATAATGCTTTATTTAAATCATTTTAAGTGCTTGTAACCACCTGATCAAAATTGACGATTTTTTGTATTGCACACTTCTTAAGTACTATAATATATACTTATTCTTTCTCCAAGTGAGAATATTTTGGTAAATATATGTTTGCTTAGGTGCAAGTTTAGGATTTTAAAATGGCAAAATCTTCGATTGATTGAGTGGAGATCGTCAAGCTGCCAATTCACACTTGTCTCACACAAACACTGCAGGTGTCATCAATATTCAGTCAATAGGCCCTAATCTGTTCATCGTTTTAGTTCCATTACTCTAGTTTTATAAGTTAAACCGTTTATTTCTGGAAATGTATTCATCATGGGGTTCGAAATTGCGATACATATTCTGGAAACGACTTGGAATTGGATAATGGTCAGTATTAGGCTTTTTTGTATATATGATCATGTCGTGCTGACATCAACGAAAACTGTTGACCACTTCTCTATTATAAGAAACCATCTTGTGTTATTAATTTTTGTTTCATACCCATTTCGAATTGGTGCTAAGTATAACACGAAATTAGGGCTTTCGATTATTGACGCAGAAAGTTTTTATGAACGACGGCTGAATATTGAATGTCGGATATGAAGCTTGCTATAGCAATTTGGCATGATTATTCTCAACTAAAGGTGAAGAAAAAAGCCGTGTCTCAGTTTTCTAAATATTTTTCTAGCTGCTGAAATATTAATGTTCAACGTGTGACTCTCGCATTTTAAATTTAAAATTTTCAATTTAAAAAATCTGGGTCAAATTTTGGAAAACCGTGGCACTGATATTTATATGTTAAAGAGTTGTTCTACACGGCAAAGTTAACAACGTCATGGAAAATTTGGAACTTGAAACATAAATGTTTGAAAATGAAGGCTCATTCCACGTGAAAGACAAGCACTTAAATTAGAATAACTTCATACCTATGAATCTCACAACCCAGATTGGAATATTGACATATTTGAAATCCCAGAAAATATATACATGTATGTTGACCATCTTCATAGTTCTCACAATAATACGGTAAATATCACTGGGTATGTGAAAATCCGCTCAGGTGGATCATCACCTAGCTTGTGCTATAGTAGGGGTCGTGTGGGCATGTTATTCAAGATGTTCAAATGAACAGCTACAATAAAAGCCTGGCTGGGATGCAGATCGTGACGGGGATCAGTTCTGGTTCTTGCGATATTTTTAGAAATATGCAGTCAGTACATTTGCCTCTGGGGTCCTCTGCGTTCTGGTCAGTAGGCCGGCATCTTTTTCTGTCTCCCTAGTTATATATGTTTACTGCGACACTGTGAACAGACTTTGTTTCCGGAAATGTCGTCGTGAAATGAGCACAGGATAAGTGTTAAGAAGAAGGAAATGTTAATGGTTAATACAGAGACTGATGGTTTATATCTACCGTACCATCTCAAAGGCATTAGTAGGGGCGAAATTAATACATTTAAACGATAAGAACAGTTTCAGTGCCGTGACAGATGTTTTGTCTTCTCGTGTATTTGGGAGGAACCAAGAAGTCACCAACATACAATAAACCATAGTAATGGGTTAAACATCGGATGGTCTCCAGGAACGCCCAAAATTTGTCACAGCGTAAATGATGAATGACCATTGATAAGTTGGCTAACTTTGTTTCTTTTTGTTAGAATCATTGGAGGAGGCATAGAAGTAGTTGTTCGAAAGTCGATGTTCAAATTACAGATTTCACAATAAAATATATTGGCTGGGGTTTATCTGTATTTTATTTTATATATCATTGTTAATTGTAAAATATGGAAAATAGATTCAATTGATATCCGGAAAGTCGTTTTGGGTCGACGGCTGTCTAAGGTGACTATTTTAATCAATGTCACAGAAAATTATAGCCAAATAAGTGTATACCAGCAAACGTTTCCATTTTAAGTTTCTGAAAGTTTTTTTCATGGATATCGCACACGATGAATAGCAATATCTCTCTTCGATTTCAGACTGATTTCAATTTTGTTACACGTACAGGAATATTTTTGTTGATGCTTCTAGAGAGACAGCGTATAGGTATCTCATTGGGACAAATTGCGAACCTCTCATGGAAGACATATATCTGTTATCCTAACTATAGACATATATCTGTTATCCTAACTATAGACATATATCTGTTATCCTAACTATAGACATATATCTGTTATCCTAACTATAGATATATATCTGTTATCCTAACTATAGACCTATATCTGTTATCCTAACTATAGACCTATATCTGTTATCCTAACTATAGACATATATCTGTTATCCTAACTATAGACATATATCTGTTATCCTAACTATAGACATATATCTGTTATCCTAACTATAGACCTATATCTGTTATCCTAACTATAGACATATATCTGTTATCCTAACTATAGACCTATATCTGTTATCCTAACTATAGACATATATCTGTTATCCTAACTATAGACATATATCTGTTATCCTAACTATAGACATATATCTGTTATCTTAACTATAGACCTATATCTGTTATCCTAACTATAGACCTATATCTGTTATCCTAACTATAGACATATATCTGTTATCCTAACTATAGACATATATCTGTTATCCTAACTATAGACATATATCTGTTATCCTAACTATAGTTATCCTATAGACCTATATCTGTTATCCTAACTATAGACATATATCTGTTATCCTAACTATAGACCTATATCTGTTATCCTAACTATAGACATATATCTGTTATCCTAACTATAGACATATATCTGTTATCCTAACTATAGACATATATCTGTTATCCTAACTATAGACCTATATCTGTTATCCTAACTATAGACATATATCTGTTATCCTAACTATAGACATATATCTGTTATCCTAACTATAGACATATATCTGCTATCCTAACTATATACCTATATCTGTTATCCTAACTATAGACATATATCTGTTATCCTAACTATAGACCTATATCTGTTATCCTAACTATAGACATATATCTGTTATCCTAACTATAGACATATATCTGTTATCCTAACTATATAGACATATATCTGTTATCCTAACTATACGCCTATATGCATAAATTGTCAGAAGATAACCATTCCAAAGTCCGTTTCTTCTCATTCACCAAACGCTATATAGAGGATATCCTAGCAATGGATAATCCCTATATTACCGACGCTGTGTTCCCTATTTATCCAGCCCACTCTCATTAACTGGATTTGAAGGTAGCCACTGATAGTCCAGATGGAATATCATATCTGGACATATACATTTACAAGAACGATCAGGGTTTTCTGTCAAGTCGACTCCACAGGAGATACGATTACAATTTTCACATAGTTAACTACTCAATTCTGGATATCAATATTCCAGAAGAACCTGCAAACGGCGTATACATATCTTGCCTGGTAACGTTTGCTTGAGCATGTGCAGACTGTGACGATTTGAATCAATGCTAGAGAATATTACTGCAGAAACTGGTAACCTGTTTGGCTATTCACCGAGCAGACGTTGCGAATCTCGTTCCGCTCTCGCTGGACAGGTTCCGGTTCTGGGTTTATGAAGACCCCAATTTTTAACACTCTCACAGACGCGTCTTTTCCCGTGAAGTCGGCGTTCGTTACTATTTTAATGTGTTCGCATATTGCATGGAATATATTTTCAGATGTGATATGTGACGAAGCAACATCAATAGTATTTACATATCTCTCGTCTTGTGAACTTGAACGGATCCTGTCCAGTGCAATGTATTCTGGTGGGCCCCTGCTCCCCGAATAACGTGTATGTATTGTATTGTATATCACCAAACGCCGCCATTCAAAGTTTCTCAAATTCTGTGATAAATATCGTACAATAACGACAACATATGATCGTAGCGTACAAGATCTTCGTTTGAATATCATGTGTGGTAAAATGAACAGACACAATCAAATCGTGACTGAGAACAGACACAATCAAATCGTGACTGAGATACATACTCTGGAAAACGATTTGAAAATTCATTTGGATAAAGAGCCAGGTTAGTGATTATGATTTTATGTCAAGCACATCATGTCTTGATGACATCAGTGAAATCTGTTGACCGCTTCTCTCTTGTAGCTTACTAGGATAATAGAGTTGTCGGGGTCTCTCCTCCCCCACCCCCACCATGCCAATTGTACTTCCTACGCCGCTGGTATATGTATAGAGCGAATCCTGCGATTATTGACAAAGAAACGTTGTAATGGAATATGGAAGCGTGAGGTCTCACATTTAGTAGCCAGCCCATGTCCATGAAAGATCCGGTGTCTTGAATCGAAAGGCCCAATTGATAAGATCAGGGACCGATTTCATGAAACCTCACTTGAGGCAATTTTCGCACTTGAAAGTTGAAGTGCACTTGAACACCTCCCTTGACTTGTTGGTTTTCGTGAAAGTTAACTTGAACCCGAAATCGCACTTGAGTTCAAGTGTGATCGGACCTCCCTTGAAAACCGCACTTGAAATAAAAACGTACTTTAAATGACCAATATGTAGGGAGATGGTGTCGAAAAATAAGGGTTTTTTTCATTATGCATCATAATGCACGTATGGGCATTGTTCTTCATCTCATAGATCCAAAAATGGCACAGACATATTTATTTGACACCTGAAATTCTACCGATCGGCCCCTCTTCATAATGAGGTCTAAATATGATGACTATGGATGGTTTCCTTATTATCCAGTGACTTGGAGCGATATACAAAAGGTGGGAAAAACTGACGACATCTGGCGACTAAAAAGCAACCATATGACTCTACAGCAAAGCTTCCCTAGGCACCTCGCATTCAGACCCGAGAATACGGTGGACCATAAGGTGTAGCGTTAGTATCTTATAAAACTTATAAAACAAGGCTATACCACCAAGCGCCTCCACTCAATGTTTCTCAAATTTGGCGATATTTATCGCATGCTGACAGCATTACGGCGCTACGTTTCGTAACTTGTGTCTAATTCCGCTTAACCCGGGGCTAGGGGCCGTATGAACCCATGTACTTCAAGATCATCATGGTGCTCATATGAACATCCACAATCAAAGCGTGACTGGGATACATCATTCTCTAGATGACGACTTTACAACGAATATTATGGATTAAGAATACTGATCAGCGATACGGATTTTAAATTATTGGAACATCATGATGTCTTGCCGGCATCACTGAAAACTGTTGACCGCTTCTCTCTTGCAGGAAAGTAGCCTATGTTTATGTATACTATGATTGTCTTTTTGAATTTGGTGCTAATACTGTTATATGGAATATGGAATAGGTTTTTGGATTATGGACGCGGATATTCTTTAATGGACGACGGCTGAATTATGAATGACGGACCAGACGCTTGTAATGTAATCTCAGCCGCGCTTTTATTGCAGTTGGTCATGTGGAGACAATGAAGTATCCACACGGCCCCTAGCACCGGCTTAAGCGGAATTAAATACGCTAGCTCAAAAAAATAACTCATCTGATGTTAATGTGGATATATATATATCCTTCAATGATTATTCAAAGGATGTCGTTTGGTGAATGAAATGGAACGGTTTTGTAATATTTATGTTCATAATTTCTAGATGTAGTCATATTCATAATAGCTGACCATCGTACTTAATGCCAGTATAACGGCTATATATTGTGCCGTATTGTCTTCCGCATAGTTACAAAAATATTTTAATGTAATATGGCGAAATAACGAACATCCAGTATCATATCACAAATTTGAACCTTCTCGATGCATTATTGAAATGAATATCATCATGTTGTTAAACGGATGTAGTACAGTCTATTACAGTTTACATTATTTATAAATGCCATTGAAATTTCTCCGTCAATATTATTTGATGGGAAAGAGATCATACATGGCAAATATTTTACAATGAAAATTGTTTGTACGTCGTTGTTCAAATTAGCCAAATCAACGGGACACCCTAGGTCAAGTTTCAAGTTTCCCAAGTTCCCTAGTTCCAAGTTCCCAAGTTCCAAGTTCCAGCGCTGTAGTTCCAAGCTCCAGTTCCTCAAAGCTCCCCCTCCGAAGCTTCAAGCTCCAGTTCCCCCAAGCCCCACCTTCAAAGTTCAAAAGCTACAGTTCAAAAGCTCCCAGACCCAACTACTCTCAGATAAAAAGGCTTGAGGGGTAATAAATGACAAGCTCCATGGTTTCAGAAAGATCGCTACCGATACTGTTCAACATCTAGTACTAAACCTCTCGTAATACAGGGCATGTCGCCTAATAACATTTCTTTACAATACTTGTTTATGTTTCGGTACATTTTTAGCATCGGTCGGTCTTTTTTTTTGTACCCGTCATTACCGTTCGGCGGTAAGTGTGCATAGAAATTGAGCCAAGCAGAATATTTTGATCTATCATATAAAATTGGCAATATTTGATGCTGACAGTGTACAATGTAAACTCGAAGAAAAATAAGATGGATTAAAAAAGTTATTAAACTTCACACACATTTCTTTGTAAACGTCGCATATCTTTTCTCTATGTAGACCCCTGCCGGCCAATAATTGAAAGTTGGCATGATCATTTGCTCCTGAAAACTTAAAATGACTCGAATATAAATGGTTCAGCTCTCGATGCTGGTATACAGAAATGATAAATAAATCATACAAATCTGGAGTCGGAATCAGTCTCTTATGTTTCCTCTTGTTAGCCTTTGTTACACCCTTTATACATCTGCAACATCCCTTGTGTTCAGTTCCTGTGTAATTTCAGAAAATGAAGCCTTTTGATGATTCACGGATATCAAACTACTGCACCTTTCCCTGGATCCAATCAGGAATCAGCATTATCCTGTTTGTAAGCAATTTTATTACATCCATATCTCAAGTCCATTCTGATGAGGCAAATTCCATTATTTGATTTAGATAATTCCTGTCCAGAGTCTACTTCTCAGAGATTCCCCACCTGCACTGTCATATATCCATCACTATCATTACGCACCCAAAGTTATGTTGTGTCTATATTCTGGATTATCACTTTGTTTCATGTGCAGTCATTTAGATACCAGGCAGCCTTTGACTTATCTTATGTACATATTCTCCACTAGGTCCCCCACAACCTGTGTAAACACGGTAATCTGCTCAAGGAATATAATCAGTTTATTGTCAATGTGTGTAATTCTAATAGTACAGGGGCGCCAATTGTGTGTGCTGGGAATGGAGGTGGGGGGGAGGCGTCAACTTCACGCTTACCAGAACTACATGGCGTGTTTGTAATCATCACATCAGCCACAAATGGTAAACTATTATGTAATTTTATTGATGCAGCTCGGTTTCACAGAAAGCCATAATCATCCGATCGCTTGCGACCACCGATAGGTGGACGTCCATGGCTCTGTACAAAACAATTCAAATTTTCAAAAGTCGACAAATAGAAATACGAAGCTGCGCATCTGAAAACCCCTCGAACCAAGGTGTCAGGAACACCAAGCTGTCAAGTGATCAATATACAGATTATCAAAAATGTTGCAATTAGAAATGGCCCGTAAGGTTTCCATCCAATCAGAGAAACCAGTATTCATTACATAAGTCTCTGATGCATCGATGATGTATACCAAATTTTACTTCGAGCATTTGAACGGTATCAGAGATAAACAGCATTAATGATGTCGCATAAATTAAAGATGGCCACCCATCCTTCCCACCACTCATGCAGAGGGACTGATATGGTTATTCATTCATGCAAGTCTCGTATAGGGGTAAAAAATCGAAACAATGCTGACGATTATATGAATTACATAACTGAGAAATCTTTGAAATGAAACTAATTGCCATCCATTCATACATATCTCTAATTTTGGGTGCTGATGTGTAAGTGAATTGCGGTAATTCGATATATATGGGGTTACCGGTATGTAGTGATCAATGCGACAGTCCGAATCATAAGGAGAACAAGACGGGTATATGATGAATACAAAACATCTTATGACTGGTCGCATTTGTCATGTTTGTAAAAGAAAGTTCAGTCGCGTATCATCGGCTTATTGCCGATGTGTTGACCGAATAGCCCCAGTCAAATCATACCACGATACTACATTTGTTAGTACACACATAGCTCAAAAAGTTCTGTTTCAACAGAATATTTAGCAAATCATCCAATTATTTCTGCATAAACGCATGATAATGTACCCCCTGTACTCCTTACTTACTTTCTCTGATCCCACAGCTATCCTGACGCGTATTCACGGTCTTCCGACCTCCACAAATCTGATAAGATGGGCATTTGAATTTGGGAGAGAAGGATGGTCACTTTCTGTGACCTCATAGCTATCCCAGCGAAGTTTCACAACAAAAGAAACAGATCGATTGTAAAATTATAAGACGGAAGTGTGTAATCTAAGTTCCTCGACAGAGGATGGATAGGACTTTCTTCCATTTAAAGTTATTGGCGATCTGTTCTATCCTGAAGGATGTTTTCACAAACTTCTAATCCCCCCAAAAATTGGTTCCAGTAGGTGTTAGATGCAGCTTATTCTAATCTGTAATCTACAATCAGTGAGCTCCACAACAATTCAAAACATGTGTTCAACAGGCTAGACAGTAACATTATAATAAGTAACATTATAATAAGGGCTGATTAACAATGGCATATGTGTTATGCCTCTTAAACAACCAGATGTGTATCATATCTGGGAGTTTTTGAACTGTAGCTTTTGAACTTTGGAGGTGGGGCTTGGGGGAACTGGAGCTCGAAACTTTGGAGGGGGGGCTTGGGGGAACTGGAGCTTGGAACTTGGGAACTTGGAACTAGGGAACTTGGGAAACTTGAAACTTGAACTAGGGTGTCCCCAAATCAACATCACATATTATTATTTAAAATCATTTGTCATTCGAAAATCGCCTTTTTCTCTTTGTACCTTTTGACGCACATCTACAAGCTCTGTACGTCAGTCAAGCAACTTACGCTAGTTTTTACACCTTATTACGTGAAGTTTACAGTTTTGCTGTTCTGTTTGAATTCAACTGTTAAAAGCATCAGGCTGTAAACACTTTTGTTCTGAATAGAAAGCCGAACGGTTAAACTGCACCGAGTGACCCTGCAGTTTACACCTGGCTGGTTTCTTCAATAAGGGGAAATATAAGTAACTTACTTTATGTGTGCTACACACCTGTAAACATGACCCACATTTGTATTTGAGTACAACCCGGGTCAAGGGGACTAAATAAGAGGGAATCAGAGGTCATTAAGCGCATTTTTGTAAAGATAAATTCGATGACCAAATACTGGACTACGTGACAGTTCAAATCAACAAACTCTACGGAATGTCCAGGATTTAAATTCCTTTAGCATTACAATCCGAATATATCGAATATTATTCACTGAGTATTTTGTATGTTTGCTTGATGATCCTTTTTAAATCTGAACAAGTTTGTTAAGGAAATAAAAAATACATTACAGAAAAGTTTGATGCGAAAAAAACACATACCATAGAGACATGTATGTACCTGAGATTATCTATACTCTTTATACTACTATTCCTCATCAGGATCTCATTGACCGCCTCAATCCATTGATAATCACACTGTTCAAAAACTAATTATCGACAAATAAATGCCAGAAGCCATCCTCTGTTAAATGTGACGATTTTAGTCAACGTCACAAAGCATTATTGCAGAAACCTACGAAACTTGTCAAAACCTGGGCAAATTTTGCGATGCATTTCGCATGCTGGTAGCAAAACACTAGCGTAGCCGGCAAGATCTATGGCGTTACGTTTCGTAACATGTGTCTAATTCCGCTTAACCCGGGGTTAGGGGCCATATGGACCCATTCACTTCAAGATCCTGTTGGTGTTCACATGAACAGGCACAATCAAACCGTGGTTGAGATACATCATTCCCTAGATAACGACTTCATGATTCCCTAGATAACGAATACTGGTCGGCGATACGGATTTGATATTTTTGCAACATAATGATGTCTTGCTTCTCTCTTGCAGGAAACTAGCCTATGTTTTTGTATACCATGATTGTTGTTTTTTTTATTTTGGTGCATGCTAATGCTGTTATATGAAATAGGTCTTTGGATTATGGACGCGAAGATCTTTTAACGGACGACGACTGGGTAACAAATGACGGACCAGACGCTTATAATGGAGTTTTCTTCTGTTTTACCGGAAATATTGGGACTATCGTTCCTGGGCTCACCAATCACCTTATAGACGATCTCCTAGCATTAGATAGTCCCTTGTAGGCAACACTGTAGTGTCTATATATACATCTTGACTGGATTTAAAGGAAACAACCAATGGTCCGAATGGAATATCAAATTTAGACGTATACTTTTATAAAGATGACAAATGTTAACCCTAGTGTTGATTCTACAACAAGAAAAATCATTAGAATTTGGTCAACTTTCAACCCTATCAAATTTCACCGATTACTAATACAGTTGTTTCCCACGAGGGTTTGCATATGGCGTATTTCTCATTTTCATTTGCATGGTCGTTGAAACAAGACATTCAAACTTATTCTTAATTTTCTTTGGGACAGAACAAATCCCCTGGAGTTTTATTCCCGCCAACAATATACCTGTTGACTACTACCTCTTATATTATGACTATATTATATATCTGTATGCATAAAATGTTGATAAATAAAATTCAATTCAATTCAATTCAATAGATCCTTTAAAAACTGTGACCATATAAGTCAACGTCCAAACCATTTTCGCAGAAACTGGTTCGTCAATACCACCACCATTCGCCCTCACCAAAGTTTGATAGCAAAGTACGATCGTAGTGCGCAAAATCTTTGGTGCAACGTTTCGTCAGTTGGGTCTAATTCTGCTCAACCGGGACTAGAGCCGTGTGACCAAGGTGTAATACAAGATATACACGGTGTTAATATAATGGACACTATCGAAGCGCCACAGAGACACAATTCTTATAATTCTCATGTGGATCGTCGAAATTGATCTATACACCATGCAAACATAATGTGACTGGTTACCTTGATATATTGAGAGATGAAGACCTAAAATACTCCTGATGAAGGGACTCAAATATATAGAGCCGAGAAGGATAAACCTGAAGGCCGACAGAAGGTAGTCCTGACTGCACTGGAAGAGGACGCTATTGAGTGGTCAAAGCTAGAAAGAAACGAACCTACAGTACTCGCTGATTGGCTAAAGGCCCATTTCCACAGCGCGCGTCGCGACAACCACGACTGCAAACCACAATTTTATGCAGTTCGGCGCATTTCCACAGCACGCGTTATGACAGCGACATTCCCGCCAGTTCAGCCATTCAGTGAGGGATTCCCCTCAACGTTGCCGGGCTAACGATTTCTATCCCCTCTGATTGGTCAATAGTTCAACGTCAACGCGTTGAAATAGCCCTGGTTCTAATTTTATCGCGCGTCAAAAATGTGGTTCTGATGACGCCGCGGCTGACGCGTGCTGTGAGTACTGCACCATTGAAGAACACGAGGGCTATTTTTCAGATGTGGTTGTCGCTGCGGAAACGCGTGCTATGGAAATGGCCCTTTAGCATCACTAAGAGCATGGTCGTTGAAACATTCGGTCATATTGACAAAAGTACCCTCCCCCAGCAAAATAAGGACCGAGAATCCTCAATTCTTTAAGAAGTTCCAGCAAATCTCCAGAGTGAATTCGTCATAGTCCCAGCAGACAAAGCTCCAAATAAAACAATATCCATATGTAAATATTACCAGGTACTGGTTAAGGTCTTGCGTATAAGCACACCTTCATAGAATACTTCTACTTACTCCCAAACTGCATTTACTTTGGAAGATTTATTTAACAACCAAAATACTTCTAATATTTCTCTTCTAACCACTCATAACGATACACCAAACGTGTACTGGACTTTCCAAATGCATGAAATATCATATAGCGCTAGATTCATAGCTGAGTCTAGAAGCTGTACAACAAAGCTCCTTTCATCTTTCTTGGTGAGGGCCCTTCAGGAGATAAACTCATAATGAGAAAGGTATTGCGCCACTATTTCTAAAAACTCTGGCGTTGAATGTAAGTGGATATCGAAAAACGTCTTACGGAAGAACTTGATGCGCAAGGGCACATAAGGTATAGAGATGTATCAACATGGGATTTCTCGACTCTCCATACTGAATCCCTCACCAGGACCTTTTTGACCGTCTTACTTCATTAATAGTATCGGTGTTCAAGAAAACTGATCGCCGATATTGTGATGTCAGAAGCCGTGAAGTATTCCTTAGATCTACTAAATACATGGGATATCAGTCATGAGATGTTTCTTTCTTTATAGAGCGTTCAATTTCCCATTAATAATATCTATGTGAAATTTGGCAGCACAATATTTTAACCGAATATAGGTATATTTCAATGGGTATTAAATGTGCACCCTCTTGGCTAACCTATAGCCGATAAGTTCAACGCTATATAGATGTACTTCTCGCTACGGATAATCGCTATGTAAATGACAGGTACAGTGAAGGATATATATTCAACCTCATTGATTTGAAGGAAATTATAGACAGCCCTAACGGCACATCATATTTAGACCTATAAATAGATCTATAAAAATCAAGCGGCCTTCTTGTGTCTAATTCCGCTTAGCCCGGGGCTAGGGGCCGAACTTCAAGATCCTCATGGTGCTCATATGAACAGTCACAATCTAAGCGTGAGATACATCATTCTCTAGACGACGATTTCACAACGAATATTATGGATTAACGATCAGCAATACGGATTTGATATTTTGGGAACATCATGATGTCTTGCCGGCATCATTGAAAACTGTTGACCGCTTCTCTCTTGCAGGAAATTAGCCTATGTTTATGTATACTATGATTGTCTTTTCAATTTGGTGCTAATGCTGTTATATGGAATATGGAATGGGTCTTTGGATTATGGACGCGGATATTCTTTAATGGACGACGGCTGAATTATGAATGACGGACCAGATGCTTGTAATTCTCTCTCGTCGAATTTACGACAAGACACATGATTACAATTTCGACATCGTGCAGTATCCCTTTCTGTGCAGCATATGGCGTATGCATATCTCGCATAGTAGTATTTACTAGATTCCTATGTAAAATATAGCGATTTTAATTAACGTCACAAAACATTATTGCAGCGTATCTTGCAAGACTGAGATATAACATTCTCTAGATAATGACTTTCCAACGAAACTCATATGGAATAAGATAAAGATTTGATATGTAGGAACATCATGATGTCTTACTAGCATCATTGAAAACTGTTGACCGTTTCTCTCTTGCCTGTGTTTGAGAATAATATGTTTGTTTTTAATATGTGTTTATTTGGGGTTAATGCTGTTATATGCATTTTGACTTTGGATTATTGAAGCGAAAATTCTTTAATGACGGACTAGTCGCTTGTACTTGGTTTATGGTGTCAATAATGTTGGTTATGATCAGGAATAACTGGCCACTGAATATCGGATTTGACTATATCCATTATGGAAGAAAGATAAAGTTTATGCAACTGAATGGAAAGAAACCGTTCTCTTTGTCGATGAATGATAATGATTTATTAATACAAAACAGTTAGAAACCATGACAAACTTGAAGGCAATGTTTCGACAATCTCTTTTCCGGGGTTTATATCCTGGTGAAGCGCAGACTCCATGCAAACACTTTACAGGACATCGAAGTAAAATGGTAAAATCCCGGCTCATTTCGGCTCATTCATCAAACAGTGTGTACTATTCTCTTGATTTGAGACGAGGTTTTTCTCTTCCCAACCAGTAATACAGATGCTATACACTGGCTTTTATCTGTGAATTGAGAGTCTGCGATAGGAACGATTCAATTAAGTCTTGGTTATCAGGAACCGGGAAATATTTTATGTGGATATATTAGGTAGGATGCTCTAGCAATAGCTGTGTATTACGTAGTATTCATATCTGGCGCTTTAATCAATATAACCGTGGCCTTACCTCTATATGCCGATCTGGCGACAATTCAGTTCAATATGCAAATACAAGGGAAACGTGATTCGTTGATGTCATCCCGATTCAAATGAAATCAGGAGATATAACCACTAGTTCGGATTCAAATATTATAATCACGACAGAACATCATCTATGCCCAACTGCTGCCCTGCAAGGCGATCTGAAAATCCGGCTGAGTTTAGTATAATATGAATCGTTTTTTTAATCACGGTTTTGATATCCATTTCTAGATTTAAAGAAAACAGAGTCAGGCTCTACAATAGATCAATGAACCTCCATCGTTTTTCAGTGGTTTTTCAATCGTTATTTTTTCTCGATTGAATAACGATTGCACTCAGATGAAAAAAGAAGTTCGTACGTGCAATCGCGATTTAATCGCTTTTCTGAAACAGAAGTCTCTAAAAACAGCAATCCCTAAACAAAACTCCATAAACAACAACAATCCCTGAACAAAACTTATCCCTATACAGCAGTCACTAAACAGCAGCAATCCAAGAACAGCGATTCCTAAACAAAACTCGCGATTGAACGATATTTGGAAACGCTTCCTGAACGGTATTATCGATGTGGATATTCTGTTCGGCGGATGTCTATCTACCTACTATGTGTTGGATCTGTGTGCCTATGTTCAGAAGACTGCCTTGTGAAAATGATTATTGTTCCGTACATTTCTGGACTTCATTTAATATTACTTGAAATTGAACATTTGGAATCAAGTGGAAACGGCTGCTAATATCAACATTAATAGCTAGCTGACCTAGTTAATAGATGCAACTCTCCGTTAGTGTCAGGTTATGAAAGTTTCTAACAACCTAATTTGATTATTATTATTATTATAAACTGTCGTAACCCTGTCATATGGTATGCAAGGACAGTACATTTGTCTGCCTGAAGCAATCGCTATTTACTCAGCTTTCTTTAGCGTTTTTTTAGAATGCGGTAAAAGATCAAAGGTGTAATTATCGTGGCCGCGAAACTCACTATATGAGGATGCTAACTATAGTGTTCTCCGGTATATCTCATTATGTCCTGGTGTTCATATACTGCAAAGCAAACTCATGACAGTTGTAGTGATAGCTATGGAAGTTTCTCGTTTCCGCTGGTGGATTCAATAGACGGCAGTAGTTTAACTAATAGGTGAAAATTACAGTCTCGAATTTCCTCTATAATGTTATTATATGACATTGTATAATTCAATGTATTACAATCCTCGAGTCCTTTGTCTGATCTCGAGACGATCTGGTTACTTATATAGAAATCCACTCACACAGAAAAACGTATACTGATACGAAACCCGATGCACGTATATCTTCATACATGTATTTAAGGATAGGTTGGAGCGAAGAGACGACACTGAAGTGTGTATAAATAAATATATACAAAGTTTGCAGATGGAAAGAGATAAATGTCCAAGATATTGCAGTATTGGCATTTGTTACTGATTCATTTTATACGGACCTGTTTTGAATACATAAGCTCTTCAAATCCGATATCCAGGAGACATATGTGACTAAGTGCGAAATCGCAAAAACATCCCAGAAATCTCATCAGTATATGTATGGTCATAAAACTTACTATATTCCCGTATAAAGCCTGATTAGTTGAACGACAGAATCGGTCAATAACAATTTCACGGTTAAGTATCTAATAATTGGATAAGTCCAAGATACACTTTAAAAGCTAATTCAAGCCATATTCAGCTCTACTTCTTCACACTGCCCACAACTGGATTGCCTACTATATTTGTAGAACAGAGGATCCTTCAGTTTGATAGGTGCCCTATAGATGATTGAATGATTAGATACCCTACCGCGAGTGATTTTTTCAGATATATTCACCATATCTGGGGATAATTAGCATCAGTTCGGTGTTTGAACTTCTCTCCACACTACTATCACAAAAAAGCAATGCACACTGGATTACATGGAGATGACAGTAACATTGCCCGTGGTCCGTGACTGGCATCAGTAAATACCCTATTAGTCAAACGTACTGGGATTGGTGAATGATTAGAAATAACCTGGGGTGTTTTTGCGGTTACATCTTCTCGCGACAAACAATAATATCAATGTAATTAGCTTGTGGTTTATAAGGGTTTGTCCATCAGATATACTCATCTGTCCATCTCTGCACGTGCCTCTTTGTCAATGCTCGTGTTTCATGGTTACTTCAGCCGAACCCAGTACGGTTTAATAGAAGCGGTAGTTTAGTCAGTGTGAACAATGATCATGTCGGGCTATATCAGTTATAGCTGGCCAACCTTGTGACAAAGACAATCTCCTGCACTTCTTTCTATGGTGTTCTATTTGTGCCAAGTTTCCGTCGCCTTTTCAAAACGCGACGTCGCCTTTTGAAACGCGACGTCGCGTTTTTAAAACACGACGTCGCCTTTTGGAAAACACGACGTCGCCTTTTAAAACGCGACGTCGCGTTTCTTTCCTATGTTTTTGCATTGTAAAACTCGACACAACGGAACTCGACGTCGCGTTTTCAAAAGGCGACGTCGTGTTTCACCCACGTCTTGTTTGGCAATGTTAAAAGATAGGAAAGAAACGCGACGTCGCGTTTTAAAACGCGACGTCGTGTTTTTTAAAAGGCGACGTCGCGTTTTCAAAAGGCGACGTCGCGTTTCAAAACGCGTCGCCTTTTGAAACGCGACGTCGCCTTTCGAAACGCGACGTCGCCTTTTGAAACGCGACGTCGCCTTCGAAACGCGACGTCGCCTTTCGAAACGCGACGTCGCCTTTTGAAACGCGACGTCGTGTTTTGATAGTAGAACTGCGCATGTCTAGGGATCATTTATTTTCAAGAAATTGTGTAGGTGCCATATTGTACTTTTCAGAAAAGGCCAGGAGTTTTAATTTTCCATTTGGGTTTTCCTTAATATTTTGAAGTTAACAAATCACAGCAATATAAAAATTCATACTCATATAATTCAGGTTTTCTTGATGCAATATTACTGCAATTCTGGCAAATCAGTTTCAATACATCTTAGAACATTTTAAACTCTAGGAATTTTTGGGTATTTTTTAGTTGTAAAATTTGATGAAAGAATTTCGCTGACAAAGTTAGAGAAATTCCCAATTCCCAAAATGCTTTTTTAGCAGATATATTCACTAGATTTGCATCAAAATTGCATCAAGACAACCCAAATGATAATATTCAGGTAGCTGTGACTTGTTGAGAGAGACACCAATACTATTACTACATCCCATGATAAATAATCCTTATTGATAGTTGATGAATTATGCAAGCAAACAATCTTCTCTTCTGTCATAAAAATACTGAGTCCACCCATTTAGTGTGTCTGATTGTTAGCCAGGGTTATTTTCAGGTCTCTCACAGCAACATGGTGTTTTTTAGCAAATGCGCGAAAAATTATATCACAGTATTAGTGTTTCAATTCCTCAAATTAACAGAGTGAGGGTCTATAAGGAACCATGTATATCTTAGGTCAAATTATTCTTTGCAAATCATTTACTACATTTGCTAGCAGGAGCAAGACTAATGCATCCTTTTGCAATCAGCATTCAGAGTTATTTCAGAAATATAATTTGTAGCTTTAGGGTTGAAGAGATATTTTATCATTGAGTTGCCCCATTTATTTTCCAGGCCATTTTGGTCCGCGGATGACCTGAGCTATTATTCATTTATTTGTAACAAAAAACAGAGATTTTGTGACTATTTCATCTCAAATCGCACGCACGTGTATTTGTTTATACGGAAGTTACAACCACGCATGAACATCGAAAGGCCCAATATTGACCAATCAGCGATCGGCTAACCTTCTGTCTCTATCCGCAAGTGTACTCAAAATATCACAAAATGGAGGTCAAGCGGATAGCTCTGGCTCACTAATAACAAATGCTCCCTAAACCTGCACATGCGCAGTTGAAAGACCAAAAGGCGACGTCGCGTTTCAAAACGCGACGAAAGGCGACGTCGCGTTTCGAAAGGCGACGTCGCGTTTCGAAAGGCGACGTCGCGTTTCAAAAGGCGACGTCGCGTTTCGAAAGGCGACGTCGCGTTTCAAAGGCGTCGCCTTTTGAAACGCGACGTCGCCTTTTGAAAACGCGACGTCGCCTTTTAAAAAACACGACGTCGCGTTTTAAAACGCGACGTCGCGTTTCTTTCCTATCTTTTAACATTGCCAAACAAGACGCGACGTCGAGTTCCGTTGTGTCGAGTTTTACAATGCAAAAACATAGGAAAGAAACGCGACGTCGCGTTTTAAAAGGCGACGTCGTGTTTTCCAAAAGGCGACGTCGTGTTTTAAAAACGCGACGTCGCGTTTCAAAAGGCGACGTCGCGTTTCAAAAGGCGACGTCGCGTTTCAAAAGGCGACGTCGCGTTTTGAAAAGGCGACGGAAACTTGGCACAAATAGAACACCATATCTTTCTCCTCCAAGTCTTTAGTTCCGGAACTTATTATCAAATTGACAGATTTCCATCAATTGCGCCAGGATAGCCATAGGAATCACCAAAAACTCACACAAAACATATGAAATACTCGTAGATTCTCTTTTCATTTTTAATCACATATCCCATAGTGTAAACTAAGGTAATTGTCATCACCTACATTCTCTTGTCATTGCATATATATTCAAACATTTGAGATCTTTAGCGCTACATTGGGTAGCACGTGCCCAGTATCACTCAGAATGCGAACAATATACTCGATTCACCTGCCCATGAGTAGTAGGGAAAGGTGAAATCCGGTATTATTTTCCAGGGAGGTAACTCTTGGTTCCCTTTTTTCCAGGTTAAAGGTATAGGGAACTCCCCGTCATCTCCCCAAGAGTTCCGCCAGGGGGCGCCACCAGCTCAAGGTCACTATAGTTCCGGCAACCTTTGTATTCCTCCGCGGTCTGGTGGTGATGCCGTCACTTCCGCGGAGAAAAAGTAGTCCCATGTCAACCAAGTGACTTCCAATGTTAATGTATGGGGTTTTCCCACAATGTCGTGGGTGATCAAATTCTCCGGCATTCTCCGGCAATCTTCAGGGGCGAGAGGGGTCCCTAGTGTACCGATTGGGTTGTATGAGGTATCAATGTGAAGCCTATGTGAGGGGGCATCCGAGGGGCTGGGTGCGGGGTTGGAATATGGTCATTCTGCGCATGCGCGGTAGACCAAGGGTATGGAAATAGCCGTTTGGGATCTAGGGGAGCCCCTAATGGACCGATGGGGTCGTATGAGGTATCAATGTGAAGCCTATGTGAGGGGGCATCCGAGGGGCTGGGTGTGGGGTTGGAATATGGTCATTCTGCGCATGCGCGGTAGACCAAGGGTATGGAATACACGTTTTGGGATCTAGGGGAGCCCCTAGTGGGTCGATGGAGTCGTATGAGGTATCAATGTGAAGCATTCGTGAAGGCGCATCCGACGGGCTGGGTGTGGGGATGAAATATCGTCATTCTGCACATGCGCGGTAGACCAAGGGTATGGGAATAGACGTTTTGGGGTCGAGTGGGGGCCCTAATGGACCGATGGGGTCGTATGAGGTATCCATGTGAAGCCTATGTGAGGGGGCATCCCACTGGGTGGATGTGGGGTCGGAATATCGTCATTCTGCGCATGCGCAATAGACAAAGGGTATGAAAATAGACGTTTTGGGATGTAGGTGAGCCCCTAATGAGCCGATGGAGTTGAGTGAGGTATCCATGTGAAGCCTATGTGAGGGGGCATCCGATTGGACTAGGATCTCGGCCGTTGTCCACAGTCTGCGCATGCGTGCATGTAAAATTAGGATTTTTTCCCGAAACTATAAAAGGTGGAACACGGACTTTACCCCTAAAATAGGGGAAAACCCCGATCACCTCTAGCCAAACGGGCTAATATCGCTCCCCGGGCTTATCGGGGCCTGCCTATCAAGTCAATAGGGTGGGTGAATGTAAAATTAGAATTTTTTTCCGAAAATATAAAAAGCGGAACACGGACTTTACCCCTACAATAGGGGTCTGTATTATACAATAGAAGGGAAAATGCCTGTATGGGGTATGGGGATGGTCAATTTTTTTCGTGGGCTTTACTATGGCTTGTGGGGTCTCGTTTTTCTCGTCTCGCCCAGAAAATGACAATGGGAAGGGTCCCGGAGCGAATCGGTGACATTTTTGGGAAAAGTCACCGAGGACTGTATATAGGCTCATACTGGCTATATGGGGGAGGGGTGGTCAAATTTTTTTGTGGGTGTTACTATGGGTTGTGGGGTCTCGTTTTTCTCGTCTCGCCGAGAAAAACACAATGGCAGGGGTGGTCCCGGAGCGGCAATCGGTGAAATTTTTGGAAAAAGTCACCGAGATCTGTATATAGCCCCATGTAGTCCTATACTGGCTATATGGGGGTATAGGTCCAACCTGGGAAATTCAGACAGGTCAGAACATGTGCTATCATGTTCACACTCCGTCACCGAAAAGACACGGACTGAAGATGGCGGACCTCGCCCGGTGGTGGTGGTGGTGGTGGGAGCTCCCTTATGGCAGAGCTCTTGGATCGGAGCTCTTGGAGCTCAAAGCGTGTGGAGCTGAAAGCTCGGATGGCCAAAAGTCATGACATTTGCATATGACCTCTGTGAGGTCACTTCCGCTTCCGTTCACGTGACCGGAACTGACCTTTGACCCCGGCGCGCGCTAATAATACCGGATAAAATTGCGCGCCGGGGTCAAAGGTCAGTTCCGGTCACGTTTTTCGTTACCAAGCTGACCGACCACCCCATCGGCTGAATGCTTCATCCATGCACTGATGAATACCATAACATACCGTACATACTCTATATGTCTACATGCTGATCGTTGACTTGAGCTCAGTACACACTTGTACCTAATGTGATGGTGCGTTAAATAATAAAACATGGTGTTTGATATTTCAATTTGTTTTGCTGTGAACATACCAAACATGCCCAGGGCGGCTCCCCCAGCCTGGGTATGATGTAACATTGGGAATAATAAACTGTATGAACATTGCTGAACTTGTTGTTATTCACGACAACGGCTATCCGATTGTATAATACAGAACATATATTGTATAATACAGGACATATATGGTACAATACAGGACAGATATGGTATAATACAGCACAGATTTGGTATAATACAGGACATATACTGTATAATACAGGACAGATTTGGTATAATACAGAACATATATTGTATAATACAGCACAGATTTGGTATAATACAGGACAGATACTGTATAATACAGCACAGATTTGGTATAATACAGAACATATATTGTATAATACAGGACAAATATGGTACAAAACAGGACAGTTTTGATATAATACAGGACAGATATTGTATAACACAGGACAGATATTGCATAATACAGCACAGATATGGTATAATTCAGGACAGATATGGTATAATACAGCACAGATATGGTATAATAGAGGGCAAATATTGTATAATACAGCACAGATTTGGTATAATACAGGGCATATATGGTACAATACAGGACAGATATGGTATAATGCAGCACAGATATGGTATAATAGAGGAGAAATATTGTATAATACAGAGTAGATATGGTATAATACAGGACATATATGGTACAATACAGGACAGATACTGTATAATACAGGACAGATTTGGGGGTGAACTTTTTCCAAAAATTTCACCGCTTCGCTCCGGGAACCCTCCCATCGTGTTCTAAATGACGAGACGTGAAAAACAAATCCAAGCAACCCATATCACAATGAACGTGTGTGAATTTCCCAGGTTGGACCTATACCCCCATATAGCCAGTATAGGACTACATGGGACTATATACAGACCTCGGTGACTTTTTCCAAACATTTCACCGATTCGCTCCGGGACCCCTGCCATTGTGTTTTTCTCGGCGAGACGAGAAAAACGAGACCCCACAACCCATAGTAACACCCACAAAAAAAATTGACCACCCCTCCCCCCATATAGCCAGTATGAGCCTATATACAGACCTCGGTTTCGGCCAGTATGGACTATATGGAGACCTCGGTGACTTTTTCCAAAAATTTCACCGATTCGCTCCGGGACCCCCCCCCCCATTGTGTTTTTCTTGGCGAGACGAGAAAAACGAGACCCCACAACCCATAGTAACACCCACAAAAAAACCTCAAATGGTTACCTTTTAGCTATCGTTTAAAATTTCAAGAATCTGTTTTAGTGTATAAAGCTTTTAATGATCTTGCTCCATCTTATTTATCCAATATTTTAGAAAAATCAAACTGTACCAGGACTCGTTCCTATGATAGGACTACATTAAGGATCCCTTTTAGTCGTACGAATTTACATCAATCTTCTTTTAGTATATCTAGTGCCAAACTATGGAATGATTTACCAGTGGACATCCGTCACTGTCAAACTTTAACTTGTTTTAAGCGTAAATGTGCACAGTTTTACATGGATATATTTACTCTCTCACACTAATTATTCCATATATATTTTTTTTATTTATTATTTTTATATATATATTTATATTTTTATTATTTTATTTCATCTCATCCCCATATATACACAATTTCTTAATTGACATTTAATTGTATATACAGATTCTTCTTTAGATAAGTTTGTTGTATTTATCTACTGTATAATTGTATTGTTATATATTATCAGTTTTAGCCCACGGCTGCCGCGAAAACCAGTGTATACTGATGGTTTGTCCGTGTTTAAATAAAGTTTATTATTATTATTATTATTATTATATACAGACCTCGGTGACTTTTCCCAAAAATTTCACCGATTCGCTCCTGGACCCTTCTCATTGTCATTTTCTTGGCGAGACGAGAAAAACGAGACCCCACAAGCCATAGTAAAGCCCACGAAAAAAATTGACCATCCCCATACCCCATACAGGCATTTTCCCTTATATTGTATAATACAGACCCCTATTGTAGGGGTAAAGTCCGTGTTCCGCTTTTTATATTTTCGGAAAAAAATTCTAATTTTACATTCACCCACCCTATTGACTTGATAGGCAGGCCCCGATAAGCCCGGGGAGCGATATTAGCCCGTTTGGCTAGAGGTGATAGGGGTTTTCCCCTATTTTAGGGGTAAAGTCCGTGTTCCGCCTTTTATAGTTTCGGGAAAAAATCCTAATTTTACATGCACGCATGCGCAGACTGTGGACAACGGCCGAGACCCTAGTCCAATCGGATGCCCCCTCACATAGGCTTCACATGGATACCTCACTCAACTCCATCGGCTCATTAGGGGCTCATCTACATCCCAAAACGTCTATTTTCATACCCTTTCTCTATTGCGCATGCGCAGAATGACGATATTCCGACCCCACATCCACCCAGTGGGATGCCCCCTCACATAGGCTTCACATGGATACCTCATACGACCCCATCGGTCCATTAGGGCCCCCACTCGACCCCAAAACGTCTATTCCCATACCCTTGGTCTACCGCGCATGCGCAGAATGACGATATTTCATCCCCTCACCCAGCCCGTCGGATGCGCCTTCACGAATGCTTCACATTGATACCTCATACGACTCCATCGACCCACTAGGGGCTCCCCTAGATCCCAAAACGTGTATTCCATACCCTTGGTCTACCGCGCATGGGCAGAATGACGATATTCCAACCCCACACCCAGCCCCTCGGATGCCCCCTCACATAGGCTTCACATTGATACCTCATACAACCCAATCGGTACACTAGGGACCCCTCTCGCCCCTGAAGATTGCCGGAGAATGCCGGAGAATTTGATCACCCACGACATTGTGGGAAAAACCCATACATTAACATTGGAAGTCACTTGGTTGACATGGGACTACTTTTTCTCCGCGGAAGTGACGGCATCACCACCAGACCGCGGAGGAATACAAAGGTTGCCGGAACTATAGTGACCTTGAGCTGGTGGCGCCCCCTGGCGGAACTCTTGGGGAGATGACGGGGAGTTCCCTATACCTTTAACCTGGAAAAAAGGGAACCAAGAGTTACCTCCCTGGAAAATAATACCGGATTTCACCTTTCCCTACTACTCCCATGCATGCTGAGCACATGGGCAGACTAATAGTTCGTGACTGAGATACGATAAACCTTTCGGAGACACCTCACATTCTCATTTAACTTACTGAGTGAAGAAGTTTTGAAACGTTGATACAAAGAAATTTCCTTTCTCACATCGACATTAGGACAAGGGAAAATTTTTCGATATATTCAACAATCCTTTCTGGATAATTATATTCCAGAAAGACCTGTAATGCTCATACGTTATTAGAGACGATTCCAAGTGATGATCGAACAGGGCATGGATATCAAATACTAAGCAAAAACGGTATCGGTCGATATGGTATGGTTGTCCAATCAGAGTCGCCAGGATGGAAGGTTAGGGGACTTTGCACTTTGGGGTTTTGGGGACGAGAACTCGGAAATGTAACATGGGTTAGCATATGTCCTTCTGTGTTATACCATCCTTCATAATGCAGGTCTGTATACTCCGTACCTCCGAAGCATGCCCTGCAGACAGACTGGAGCTGTACGGTTATTACTGGAACTGTCCGTTCAGAATATCAGCTCATGAACGGACGGCGTTTTGGGGCAATACGCGACATTCGTGAGATCGCGGTATATTTCGATAAAGGTCTACTTAACGTGGAGAATAAGCTGGAGGACAAACTCTTTAAAGTTCGAGATGGGGACGTCTCTTAAGTCAAAACATTCACCGATATAAACATCTGACTTCGAAGCAACCAGAAGAAGACAAGCGTCTGATCCGTCATTCAAACTTCAGCCGTCGTCCATTAAAGAATATCCGCGTCCATAATCCAACGACCTATTCCATATAACAGTTTTAGCACCAAATTCAAAAAGACAGCACATGAACATAGTTTCCTGCAGGAGAGAAGCGATCGACAGTTTTCAATGATGCCGGCAAGACATCATGATGTCCCAAAAATATCAAATCCGTATCGCTGATCGGTATTATTAATTCGTTGTAAAGTCGTCATCTAGAGAATGATAAATCGCAGTCACGCTTTGATTGTGACTGTTCATATGAGTACCATAAGGATCTTGAAGTACATGGCTTCATACGGCCTCTAGCCCCGGGTTTAAGCGGAATTAGACACAAGTTACGAAACGTAAAGCCATAGATCTTGCAAGCTACGCTCGTATTTTGCTATCAGCGTGCGATATGTATCGCCAAATTTGAGAAACTTTGAGTGGAGGCGCTTGGTGGTATAACCCTGTTTTAGAAGTTTTTGCAACAATGTTTTGTGACGTTGATTAAAATCGTCACATTTAACACATGCTCTAGCAAATGCTACTAGGGAAGATATGTATATGCCATATGCGGGTCCCGCTGGAATATTACTGTCCAGGAAGGGATAGTTTACGATGTCGAAATTGTAATCATCTCTTTTGTCATATAGTCGACGAGAGAGAAGGCTCGCTTCATTTTTATAGAGATATAGGTCTAAATATGATGTGTCTGTTGGGCTATCTGTAGTTTCCTTCAAATCCAATGAATGTGGATATATATATCCTTCACTGCGTCATTTATATAGCGATTATCCACAGCGACAAGATCGTCTATATAGCGTTTGGTGAATGAGAAGGGAAGCGCCTGCATATAGTCATATTCATAAGAGAACAGGTATAGGTCAGCCAACAGGGATGCACAATTATTACCCACTGGAATACCTATATGCTGTTGATATATTGTGTTGCCAAATTTCACATAGATATTTTTAATGAGAAATTCAAGCAACTCTATAAACAAAGAAACATCCCATGAATGATATCTCTTGTGTAGTATGTAGTATGTAGGAGATCTTAAGTGGCTAGTATTTGTGATGTACAAGATATCCGTCATGGCTCGGATTTGATAGACGAACCATAACTTGAGATGATGTGTTATACTGGCAAATTATATCCGCACGAAGAATCCTGTACACAGAAGACAAATTATTGACTTCCGTTACCTTTGAGTTAACCACAATAAGGATAGGCTGTGATAGGAACGAGAGTCTCCGGTACCTTAGTCTGTTGTCTGAATGACAATAGCACAATCTACGGCGACCGGTCATCTCAGGCGGAATATTTTTTAAACTCCATGTATCATATTTGTGTCATTCTCAGAAAAACACTTCACCTTACCAGACACTCTTGTTTGGTTTCCCTCAAAATATATTTCACCAATGAAAACATCTCAAAAAGTTTAGAATTTGCGTCGAGTTCTCCACACACTCCCTGTCGTATGTCTGAACTCCTAATTAAGTTCAATTGTTAAAAGATGAATGACGTGTCAAACACAAAAAGTGTCATGAGGGTAATTACATCAATGTGTTTATTTTATTGAGGCTTAGAGAAATCCGGAAATATGTCTAATATGTGACCAATTCGTGAAACGTGATACACACTGTGGACTTCCAGTGAAAAAATGAAAAAAAACTATATCCTGTAACTTTTTACTAAAAAGCGAAAAATTGTTTGTTTGAATCGGAGTAATAAAAGCATATACACAAATATATCTTGAAGAAATACACTCTGTTATAAATGACCGATTTCGTATGACGGAAAAGGTAGAAGGCGATGTTGAAACTAAGGTTCATATGCGTAGTTACGCCTGATAACAATTGAAGAACAAACAAGTTCATCAACTCGCCTTTGTGATCGTCCAAAATATTTTCCGCGTCAATATAATTTCTTCGTATGACACAAACATATCAATTTCTTTGTATTCCAGCTCTCCTAGCCAAGGTCCAATCGTTGGATCTTCGACAAGGAACAATCACTATTGATAACAATTACAAGCGTCTGGTCCGTCATTCATAATTCAGCCGTCGTCCATTAAAGAATATCCGCGTCCATAATCCAAAGACCTATTCCATATTCCATATAACAGTATTAGCACCAAATTCAAAAGGACATAGTATACATAAACATAAACTAGTTTCCTGCAAGAGAGAAGCGGTCAACAGTTTTCAATGATGCCGGCTAGACATCATGGTGTTCCAAAAATATCAAATCCGTATCGCTGATCAATATACTTAATCCATAATAATCGTTGTAAAGTCGTCATCTAGAGAATAATTCATCTCAGTCACGCTTTGATTATGACTGTTCATAAGAGCGCCATGATGATGTTGAAGTACATGGGTTCATACGGCCCCTAGCCCCGGGTTAAGCGGAATTAGACACAAGTTACGAAACGTAACGCCATGGATCTTGCACGCTACACTCGTATTTTGCTATCAGCATGCGATATGTATCGCCGAATTTGAGAAACTTTGAGTGGAAGCGCTTGGTGGTATAGCCCTGTTTTATAAGTTTCTTCAACAATGTTTTGTGACGTTGATTAAAATCGTCACATTTAACACAGGATCTATCAAATGCTACTAGGCGAGATACATATACGCCATATGCAGGTCCTACTGGAATGTTACTGTCCAGAAAGGGGTAGTTTACGATGTCGAAATTGTAATCATCTCTTTTGTCATAAAGTCGACGACGATAGAGAATGCCCGCTTCATTTTTATAGAGATATACATCTAAATATGATGTGCCTGCAGGGTTATCTGTAGTTTACTTCAAATCCAGTGAATGTTACTGGATATATATCCTTCACTGCGTCATTTATATAGCGATTATCCACAGCGAGAAGTTCGTCTATATAGCGTTTGATGAATGAGAAGGAACGGGCTTTAAATGGATCGGTTTTTGAAAGCGCCTGCATATAGTCATATTCATAAGAGAACAGTTACAGGTCAGCCAACAGGGGTGCACACTTAGTACCCAGTCTGCCGTGGTAAAATAAGAAATATGGGTGGTGTATCATGTCTGATATTATTTGTTTGTTCCGGTGATAACACCTTGAATCATCGATTTATTTCAGAAATTGGTTCAACATAGCAATATGTTCAAATGAATTAATTCATGGAACATGTACTATATCAGAAACAGATCAACTAGAGGCCTATAACCTTAGATTAGACGAACTAGAATGCATTGGGCATCACTTCTCTGCTTATAACACATGATATAACGTAGATGCGCAGTATCAAAAATCACGTGATGGATTACGGGAGATTGGCTGATGCTGGAATTAAAATACCCAGCCTATGAAATGTACCTTATTAGTCTCAACCATGATGTTCCACGTCTCATCTTTCGTGTGTTGAGACTAGTGGTGTACGGGCTTTGTCGAGTGCCATTGGTGTACGGGCTTTGTCGAGTGCCAGTGTCGTTTAGCTATTCTGATCTAATGATCCACATTTCTAAGTGATTTTCTTCTGATGTTAGCTACGCTAGTGTAGACATTGTCTATGATGCTGCTCGTGTTTATACTGCTTGCTGATTGGAAGATATTACAGGATGGTGTAAATGAAACAGCTGACAGGTTGAACTTTTGTTCCTGGAATATTTAATAATCTTTGAATGGCCTTTGGAAGCTATTGGATCTAAAGTATAAGAGAGCATTTATATAATTGCAACGCCATTCAAAATCAATTAGGCGACGTTTCGAACTGTTTGGGAATGTGTTAATTGGTCATGATCTGGTTATTTTATACCAAAAAACTACAAATTGTTAGACAATTGCTATGAAATGCTTGTGTTCTGACAAGTTGGAGGTCAACTGGGTGCATTCTTGAGCCATATGTGCTCTGCTTGGCACACTTTGCCACAGATGATGACCTGGCTGTAGTGCTTTAGTAAACGAGACGAGTAAGCCGTCATTGAATCCATTCTAGTGAAATCGAGAAACATTTACTTCCTCTTCGAGCTTTTCGTCATCTCAGATATGGAAGAATACAAAACACGTGGCGTGAAGGTCCGTTGAGGCATAATATTTCTCATTTTGAAATCAGTATAATTGTCAATATACAGGAAGTTTCGTTGTCCACAGCATTCTAAGATCCTTTTGAAAGTGTTATTTAGGGCTAGTCTGTGTTTACTAACATTATACATCCGTGTCAAATTGCCTTGGATTATGAGCGCAGGAATTCATTTTTGATGACGTCTGCCCACCAAACGCTGTATATGATAACTGAATGAGGATTAATCAATACAGCAATCTAATGTTCCTGTCATAAATATCTACTTCGTGTGGAATATTTCCCCGAATCCCTGATTGAAGCTTGCTTATGCGATGGACGTGTGATGACGTCAAAATTAAGCCACGAGAAACGTGTTGAGCGCTAGATCTGTTCGAACATTGTACCGAGTGACCAGAAACAGCCGACGTGACGGATGAAAGCTGACGTGTACGTGCTGCTGATCGCCAGAGAGGAATCAAAGGGATAATCCTTGGACCATCGCCCTCTCTCAGCGACAACATCATTCACCAGCATGCTCATCCAGAGCGCTCCGAGTAAAGATCTACAGCCGGACGCCCACTACGTTCATGATTCGAAGAAAATACCAGAAACAGACATTTCCATGGTAATACAATATCTGTTGCCAAAGCACTCCTTGGCCCGTTCTGAGACCATGTTATCCCGCAATCTCCGGGTTATTTTGGGCTATTTTTGTGCTACATGATGATCTTCAGAGAAAACGACGAGGTCTTGTACGGCTTTGGATACCAGTCCCTGTTGCTTTTCAATTAGACTTCGCACATCATCCATTTATCGCTATTCTTCTCGAATTTACATGATAACACTCATCATGTTTTGTCGTTTAACTATGAATGGACACGTGAAACGCTTGAACTATTCCACCCACGCACCCATTAACTAATGGCTGCACTAGAGCGATCACTGGTGTTATCGGAATCACCACAGCACAGTGCTATGTCCAGTCAAAGTCGTACATGTTTCACACAGATTGGGCAATGCTACAATGCATATATGACTGTAGGTGCTGATAGGACTGTTAGATCCGCGGGGCTAATTATACCATCATATCACTTCGATTCGCGTAAATAATTCCGCTCAAGCCCCCAGGGGTCGTGTGGTCACGTGATGTCATGGTTGTCACATGAACATATGCAATAAAAACGTTACCTAGAAAACACCAAATCACAACACCTCATTAGATGTTCACACGTGAATCATGGAACATCTGAATACTCAGTTAGATATTCGGCAAAACGACAATAAATACATGAACACATTACACGAAACAGAAATGATGTAGTATCCACACATAGTGACCGTGTCGCGTACTATATGTTCATTAAGTGCATCTCTTCTGTGACTCCGAGTGGTCCTTGGTACCACTCCAACCCTGTGACGAGGGCTCTTTACGAGTTAAAAGCATTTTGGGAAAGGTATTGTACCACTATTTCTAGCAGCAGATATTCAATACAGACCGTATAGACATGTAACCACATGGAATTTCTAGATTCTCTACACTACAATGCCACATCAAGACCGTAATGATCGTTTAAGTTCATCTGTGTGCAAGAAAACTGATCGCCAATATATTAATGCCATAAAGCATTCTTTACTACATACACGGAATTTCATTTATGGGATGTTTTTCTGCTCATAGAGTTGCTGGAATTTCTCACTAATGACAACTATATCTGTTCTATATCGACTATATGCAGGCGCTTTCATCGATCAATTCAAAGCCCATTGCATCTCATTCCCCGAACGCTATAGACGATCTTCTCGCTGTGGATGATCGCTATATAAATTACTCAGTGAAGGATATATGAATACTGACATGTGGCTCTGTCAGTATGTCGGTACCTCTTCCCACTTGCCTTATATGCGTTGTAATATATCCAACTTCACTGCATGGATTTGAAGGAAGCTACAGATAGTCCTAACGGCACATCATATTTAGACCTATATATCTATAAATATGATGCGGGCCTTCTCTCACGTCGACTTTAAGACAAAAGAGACGATTACAATTTCGACATCGTAAACTATCCCTTTCTTGACAGCAATATTCCAGCGGGACCTGCATGAGGCGTATACATGTCTCGCTCAGTAGCTTCTACTAGATTCCATGTTAAATGTGACGATTTAATCAACGCCACAAAACAGGGGCCGTATGAACCTATGTATTTCAAGATTCTAATGATGTCCAGATGAACAGTCACAATTAAAGCGTGACAGAGATACATCATTCTCTAGATAAACAAACTCATATGGATTAAGAATACTGATCAGCGATACGGATTTGATACTTTTGGGACATCATGATGTATTGCCGGCAACATTGAAAACTATTGACAGCTTCACTCTCCCGGAAACTAGCCTCCGTTTATGTATACTATTATTGCTGTTTGTTTTGTTGAATTGATGCTAATGCTGTTATATGGAATATGGAATAGCTCTTTGGTTTATGGACGAGGAAATTCTTTTAATGGACGACGTCTGAATATTGACTGACGCTCTAGACGCCTGTATTTTGGCATGGATTTGATGGTAATACAGTCAAGAGTATCAGCATGTATATATTAAAAGCAAATCTAGGTCAGTCGCGATACTCATCCCGGGGTCGTTGACTCGTGTCTGAATGCTTATATATTTGGAATACGTGTTCTGTGATGAAAGAAGTATGAAATAAACATAATAGTCAGTTATCTCAGGTAAAGGCGTAAGATTCAATATTTTGTAGAGAACCGACTTCCCCAATACGTTGTTGTGTGAGCGCCACGCCATCCTCATAAGTAGGTGATTGTAACACACGCCACCCTCATAAGTAGGTAGTTGTAACACACGCCACCCACATAAGTAGGTGGTTGTAACAAACGCCACTCTCACAAATAGGTGGATGTGACACACGCCACCCACATGAGTAGGTGGTTGTAACACACGCCACCCTGAAAAGTAGGTGGTTGTGACACACGCCACCCTTATAAGTAGGTGGTTGTAACACAAGTCATCTTCATAAGTAGGTGGTTGTAGCCACACGCCACCCTCATAAATAGGTGGATGTGACACACACCACACACATACGTAGGTGGTTCTGACACACGCCACCCTTATAAGTAGGTGGTTGTAACACAAGCCATCTTCATAAGTAGGTGGATGTAACCACACTCCACCCTCATAAGTAGGTGGTTGTAACACACGCCACCCTCACAAATAGGTGGATGTGACACACGCCACCCACATGAGTAGGTGGTTGTAACACACGCCACCCTGAAAAGTAGGTGGTTGTGACACACGCCACCCTTATAAGTAGGTGGTTGTAACACAAGTCATCTTCATAAGTAGGTGGTTGTAGCCACACGCCACCCTCATAAATAGGTGGATGTGACACACACCACACACATACGTAGGTGGTGATAACACACACCACCCTCATAGGTAGGTGGTTGTGACACACGCTACCCTCATAAGTAGGTGGTTGTAACACACACCACCCTGATAAGTAGGTGGTTGTAACACACGCCACCCACATAAGTAGGTTGTTGTAACAAACGCCACCCTGATAAGGAGGTGGTTGTGACACATGCCACGCGCATGAGTAGGTGGTTGTAACACACGCCACCCTGAAAAGTAGGTGGTTGTGACACACGCCACCCTCATAAGTAGGTGGTTGTAACACACGCCACTCTCATAAGTAGGTGGTTGTAATACACGCCACCCTCATACGTAGGGGGTTGTAACACACGCCACCCTCATATGTATGTGGTTGTAACATCCGCCATCCTCATAAGCAGGTGGTTTAATACACGCTACATTCACAAGCATATGTTTGTCCATTCCTCTTATGTATCGAAAGACGGAGGGACAGATCTGTTTTATTGACATTAATGGATAGAATACATGGTAATGAAGCTTATAAACATTGATCCATTATAGGCACTTGTGGTTGAGATCGAATCATTTCACCTATTGATTTTTTCACTTTCGCTGTCTGATCGATATGGCTTTTTTACTAAGCTTAATCTGGACACTAATGTCAAATTTAGGTTTGCTCCAGGACTCAAGGATGGCGTTACTGTTTCATTGATGAAAGTCATTGAGGTATGGTGGCCGATCATTGGACATCCTGAACTGCTCAGCCCGGCGGCATTAAACAGCTCTAACCGTACGATATACGAGAAACATTCGTGCTGAGCGCTCAATGAAACCATGTGAAATAGGCCGTGTGGAGAGTTTGTGAATGAAGTGCCGCCTGTGAATGAATGGAACGCTGAATGAAGGACCCGGTATGAATGCAGTCTGAATCAGCGTGAATGGAAGCCATTAGAACCTTCAATAGCAGCACGTTATCACCTTAGGATCGAGGGATCTAGGTATAATTTATAGCTTTCTATTTTACACAACGGTTTAGTATCCCGAGATAAATTAAGCTCTTTGTCGATCCTTGTTACAGAATACAAGAGAAATAGGTTGATCTATGTTAGGGTCAAAATGAGTGAATACGTTATTATAATTCGGAACACAATGCCAACAGACATAATTGTGTTCAATGCCAACAGGCATAATTGTGTTCCTAGAGAAAACATATGACTTAAAGGGATCCAGGGTATAATATCAGACAGGCTCTACAGGTGAGCTCTTGCATATCGCTCCAATTTATAACCCATCGGAGAAAACATCCAACAGTTTGGGCTTTAAGGGGGACAAGTAAAAACCTTACTAGGTCAATGCCACTCGGTTGCGCCATCTTCATTTTATCCAGCCAATGTCTACGCTCCCACTTCGAACCTGCCTTGATTTATCTGACCCCTTCAGCGTTCAAAAGCCGAGGTGTAAATTTCACCAGCTAACGACAGAAGAACCAATCAGAACGTACACATCGGTTGCGAGTGAAGTCACATAGAGTGACATCATCCTCTATTAGCGGCGTCCTTCCTCCTAATATGGTGCCCACTAATTAAGTCAGCCAATCAATAACGCTCTTGTGCGACCCATTTCGAATTTCAAATGTTTTCGAGGTTAGTGACGTCTCGTGTCTATTTATAAGTTATTTGAACATTGAAGGGGTCCAGATATATCAAGGGAAGTTCGAAGTGGGAACGTAGAAATTGGCTGGATAAAATGAAAATGGGTTGCGTGTGCCTTATCAAATTTACATAAGTGTTCATTAAATGGATACATTACGTCAATGTCGCGCTGACTCGTGAATACATGATTATGAAAGTTACAAAAGCATGAAGTTTGATAATAATCGGTTGATCAATCTCACACCGTTCAATTTGTTAGATTATGTGTAGACTGTGATGATTTCAAATCAACGCCACAGAACCTGTAAGACAGGGCTATACCACCAAACGCTTCCATTCAAAGTTTCTCAAATTCTGTGATAAATATCGTATACATATGGGGCTACGTTTTGTAACCTGTATCTAATTCCGCTCACCCCGGGGCTAAGAGCCGTTCGAATATCATGTGTTTTACATCTTCATGGTTTTCAAATGAATAGGCACAATCAAAGCGTGACTGAGATACAAACGATTTGAAATTCATTTGGATAAATAATAATGGTCAGTGATTACGAATTTATTTAGAGAGCATCATCATATCTTGGTGACATAAATGAAAACTGTTGACCGCTTCTCTCCTGCATGAAACAATGTTGTGTTTTTATTATTTTTATTTCATACACATTTGAAATTGCTGCTAACTGTCATTCGAAAAAGCCTTTCGGTGATTGACGCGGAAATTCTGTTATGGACGACGGCTGAATATTGAATGTCGGATCTGACGCTTGCTATTATAATTAATCAAGTTGGGATTACTAGATGTGCACTTCGGAATGTACAAAACCATCCGGAATAAACAATTATAATTTTGAGTTCAGACATGGAACCTAAGAATAGGCTCCATGGTTCAAATTATATTGAACTTATCATCTGCATTGAATGCTATACTTGTGTACAGGAGGTTTCTCTATTACTTTATATTTAGGAAAGCCTGGTAGGATCTGCTACTGTCTTTGTGGGCGAATATAGGCCTACCTACTTGTCGATACCCTAACTATAGATCGTATGGCGTAAATGCCACTTTATTTCATATATACAAATAACGGTCCAAAGCTGCTTATCAAGATTTTACACCTGAACAACATGACTCAGACGTCAAAGAAGGAATAAATATATTAGAGTTCACCTGGGCGATCACATTGAACAGAAAGCGAGTAATAGCAGCCCCGGCCGGGGGCATATATGACACTAAACTTTCTTACATAATTTTATATGGGGTTACGTATCCAGGTACATCTCCAAATGTTGTGGAAAAGGCTCAGAAGAACGGTAGAAAAATGCTAGGAGACAGCTTTATTTTCAGTGTATATATATCATTTCTTGTTATACATGTATGTCACGTTTTAACACAGGGTAAAAATTGAAAGAAAAGAAATATAAAAAACAAATCGCCATACACTCGTCTATACAGAACAGACCGAGGTAAAGTTGAATGCATCCAAATCAGCGGATTCTTTTTTATCAGGCGGATATAAGAATACAAAGACTTTCGTCTAGATGTTTCTAAAGTATTCTCAAATGTGTATATGTTTCATACTGTTTTAGTCTAGCTGATAACTGAATTTTATCGGTAAAATTACACCGTGGGCGAGGTCTGAGCGTGCGCCTATTGTGCATTGTCACGGGCCTCAACATATATCCCCTACACAAATGTTTTTTTTCCAGTATATAATTTCTAAATACAGATATACCTGAATATTTATACCTACAGGTATCTGTATATTCTAGCCTAAAACGTAATAATACGTGCGGGTTGTTGGCGGAGCTGACAAGCCTGGAGTTTATTTCTTGGTTAAGGGTATGTAAATAAGACAAACCATGTAAGGAGAAAAAGGTGGTATTAACGTTAAATCTGCCCACTGAGTGACTCATTCATCGTTCTATATATCAGCCAAGCAGGGCCCTGTTCGACAAAAATTTTGAATGAAGTCTTCTGCACTACATGTTGTCCCCTGACCTGAGTCTTGTCATAATGTAGTTGGACGTAGCCTATTTTCATTACGCAAAACTTGGGGAGCCCCCGCATTGAGGTATAAATAGTCCGACAGGTTGGGGATTTCTACGAGATGTTAACAGGCTGTTACTCTGACCGCTTCACGGAATAATAATCTGAGACTGCCGCGATAAAACGTGATTCTTTGTGCCCAGGATACTATTTTCACTGTAAACGTGTGAAGATATTGGATGATCTATTCCTTGACGTGTTTGCCGTATGGTGTGGATTTTTTTATCGGAGCGTTCCGCTACTTGAAAACTTGTTGGAGCAGCTCAACTGTACTGTGGAATCACTTTCCGATAAGTGGACTGATTTAATCAATACTTATCGATAATGACGACTGTATCACTCAAGTTGATTTACCTGGTCGATATCTTCCTTGTCTGGTTGATTGTACAAGTTGAAAGCCGACACCTGTTCAAGCGATGTGAGGTATGTTTACAAATCCACTTATCACTTTACCTGTACTTACAGCGTTACCTGTTCAGCTAATGCGCTTTCCTTTAATACTTATTACGCTCTTCTGCAAATGACCAGAATACCTATATGTATATAGTTCATGGTTTTCACTTGGAATGAAATCATCTAATAATCGTGTTACGTATACAACTATTCAGCTTACCTACAATATTAATTGATTTATTTGATCTTTCCAACTGAGTATCTGTGCATTGAGTAGGTATGGAATAAGAAAACTTTAAAACCGTTAAACAAACTTTTTAAAGACTTGTTGTTCATGCATGCTTTTATTTTTTCAATTGATTTCTAGAAGAAATTTGACTGTGTATTGGCTAGAGGTTGTTTCCCTGTTGAATGATTTTACACACCTACACGATCGCACACAATTGTTTCAGATATAGGAAATATCCGGAACTGAAAATAAGTGGCTTACATGATATTTGATCATCAGTCCAATTATAGAACTGTCGGGGACAAACTATCCTTTTGATAACGACTGTATTCTCCTTTACGTTATTATCCAAATGAAATGTTCCGGTTACTGATAAACGTTCTATTTCCGTTATATCTTGAGTTGTTTTGTATTACCGTTAAATAACACGCAACCGGAACGATAAACGGCACATAGAATATTCCAACTGGACTAAAACATCGTAAAGATGACAGCGCTCATATTCAACTACATCAAATTCGATGAGTATCCTTAAGTGTGGAAAGCTGCTATCGATTTAAATGGTCAAGTTTTGGCAGGGCTAAAAATAAGGACTTCCATCTGTCTGGGAGCCATGAAGAATCCGAGTTATCTTAACGTCGCGGTGACATGTCGCCATCCCGAACAATATAGTTTTGTTTGAATATGGCATATTTATCGGTCGTGTCCCGTTAGTTTACGGTTTATATAATGGCACCCGCTTTCGGCAGTTCCAAATAAGCATCTTTGTGGTTAACAGCTATAACTGTGGTAAACACCTATAACGGAGACCATAAGTTCACGAGACAATTACAACCTTTAAGAAAACGAGATTTGCCTAATTGAGCTTATGCAATCTAAAACTCTCTCCATTAGAAAACTGTATTGTATGGACAATGACAGAAAATATTAAGATAAGATTTATTATTCCTGAAAATCATACTATCCTCCATGAATGCAGTAGAAAAAACAATACCATCCATAATGAAAGCAGTGGCATTAGAACAGACGGCTCTGTAGGGCTCTGTTCTACAATATCAAAACTGTATCCCTTGGTAAAATGATATTTTTCTCTTAAAAATTATAACTATGGACACAGTTTGTATAACTATTGGCTTCACACAATGTTTTGACTGAAGCAGAGCTCGTAAATTAAGAGTCAGACAGAAGAAACCTGAGACATCTATGATTGTTCTTGAAGGACAAACCATTGCAGTGTTATTATCTTAGTGGTGTTGAGACTTATGTTGAGATTTTTCAACAGCAATCAATCCAGGTTGGAAAGGTGACTTCTTATATACTCGCCTAAAATATACAAATTCTCCATATTGATTTGGAGTACGGACTTCTTATGGTGTTATTTTTCTTAATGTTTGCGAGCTAAACTGGTTGACATTTTTTAACAAATTGATGAATGTCCACTCTTAACAGATAACACTGAATAGCTTGAAGTATGAATGCTTAAATCGATGATAGTTGAAGGCGAAAATAAAATTTGGCTTATTTTGCTTATCATAATTTTTCGTGCATGTATTATACCATTTACGTGTTTTCAACAGACTGACTCGGATTTCAATTTTCCTGCTTTACTTCCGGATGGAATATAATACTAAATGCTATCACATTGTCTTTCTTTGCATTTCCCCTCATTTTGTGCTGAGGGTTGAACTCGACTTTGAGAGGTAATAGTTCATTTACATAAATTACTAATTTGATATTACTGGTTTGAATTGGATGATGTGCTATAGAAACCTGTACCCATCAAAACGGTCTTCCTGTTCTTCTCGGCTGCCCAAAAGCGAACGAATGAACTCAATGGAGAAAAACACATCTGAACACCATTCAGACACCATGCGGAGGTGATAATCGGTTATTACCTGGTCGGATTCAGATATTGCCCCCGTCTGGAGCATATGTCTCTTCGATCAAACCTTGTGGACCATACTTATTATATAAAATGAACTAATTCCGGGTAATTCGGTCGATATCCATTTGTACTCCTTCCGAAATGCGTGGAATCCTGACGTCCGATTGTTACAAGAACGCCCTCGCCTCTACAGAATAACCATTCTTCGAAACGTAGCTTGACTTTGAATACAAAGGCAAAAGTTCGGATAATAGTGCCATTACCAAGACAAACAAACTGTTCATGTGGGCATGTTTGCGCTATAAGTCGGTTAAACATTCAGTGCGGATCGTGGCTTGATTGATACAATATTCGCATCATCATATTCGCAAATATGGAGCCTGGATCCATGCATCACTCCCCCATATTCCGTGCGTTAAGCACACATCAATACTAACATCTTTAATGAGATTTTTAAATTATATCTGAAGACCGAGCAGCATAATGCATTTAGCAAATACGTCGAATTACTCTTTCAACGTACAAATGCGAAGGATGGTGACCAGTATAATATCGGAAAATCATTACCTTATCCAATGAAAAATGTTAAAAATACAGAAGACTATATAGATTGTGTAACTTATTCCCAAACATTTCGTCATTTGGGAATTATAAGATCCAAGATCAGTGTGTTACCATTTTTGCAAACTGTTTTAGTTGAATCGATTTGTCTAAGGCTAAAGTTAGTATCCTTATTTGTTCAATAGGTCCTGCGTAGAAAACCGAATGGTTCGCTTTCTGGTTGGTCACTTGGAATAATTCCCCCCCCCCCCTCCCCCCCCCAAAAAAATAAATCAAAATAAATTGAAATGTGTATTTCAACCCAGCAAGTTTTGTCGGTATCAATTTGAAATTGAATGATAGTAGAATGTGTAATATTCCCCAAAATCGCGGTAACCCTATTCATTTCTGTAAAACTTGTTGTCATTGGAAACTGATAACACTTTATTGAGTTTCGCTGTCCTATAAAGTTGTTAGGGTGGGCTTTGTTTTATGGTCGTTTTATTTTCTTGCACAGCCTCGTATCATGATTTAAAAACGGAATTCAAAGAAAATGTAACCTAATTTTTCATTTTAAATTCTGTCAAGGGAGAAACCACTGGTCACCTTCTATTCATCACATCAATTCTCCTCCAAACTTCTGTCATCCGTCGCTGCTGTTTACAATAATGTTCTTGGAACGGGGAACCCCGGAACACGTCACTCTTCAATACAATTGCATGCATTTATCATTGCCCAATGTTGCTGATGATGCGCCTAAAGTTAGTTAACTTTTTCTATGACAACAAAACTTCTCAAGATTATAAAAATGCTGGTCACTGGAACAAGTAATTTGTGAATAATATATCAAAAAGTCAATCAGATCGAAGATGTTCATAGGTTTTTCTGAAAATCGACATAACGGCCATAGTAGTACAGTTTTCAATGATGCCAGCAAGACATGATGATGTTCGTTTAATAAAATCCTAATCAGTTACCATTATTCTTTATCCAATGAATTTCAAGTGGTTTCCAGAGTATTTTTAGGAAAAAGCAATTGCTTATACGTAAACATTTTTCTGGACCCGACCATGGCTGGGATAACTTCAGTATTCAGATCATAGACGTCGTCTATCCATCTACTAAGGATTCCCCCTTTGGATTTGAGAGAAAAATCCGAGAGCGGGAATTATTCTGGATGCTAGAACTTGGGTCAGTGTTTCTGTTTGGTTTAAATGATAATGTCAGTGGGTTCGGCAATGCTACAAACCGCCGTTCAAATATATCCAACATTACCCAACTATTTAAACCCCATCAACCGAGACATCGCGGCCATGGTTGGCGAAAGTTTAATAGTTCGATGATTCACGATCATATCACTTTAAATTACTTAGTGGGTTTAACTAACACACCCAACAGTATACATAGCTTACGTACAGTTCTGTATGCGTTACCTCTGAGAGCTTTAGATCAAATAGCCAGAGATATACAACAATCTGCGTCTTCAGGAAATATAATACCACCAAAAATCAGTAAAGTATGTCAAGATATAGCGTATTTTCGGTTGTATTGTCCAGTGAACATAATCGAAACATCTCAAGATCGGCTTTTCTTGAAACTCAACTATTTAGATAAAGGACTGGACATCATTAATTTACCTCGAATCCTGAATGATCCAGAGGTACGCAACGCTGTACCAAACTATTTTAAGTTCACAGAACCTCCTTGCATTTCATATAAGTATACTAAATCTATAACCACCAAAATATTCAATTACTCCAATGCTGTCAAGGAGTTTGACTGAAACTTATACACGTCAGGAGGCTATAGTTGTGATTGTGAATCGTCGAACTTTATCTATACACCATGCAAAGATATTGTGACTGGTGATCTTGATGTGGCGACTGATAAGGATCTGAAATTACTCCTGATGAAAGGACCTAAATATAGAGAGCCAAGAAGAATAAATCTGAAGGCCGACCAGAAGATAGTCCTGTCTGCATTGGAACAGTACGTTATTGATTGGTCTAAGCGAGAAAAAGTTGAACCTACAGTACTCGCTGATTGGCTGGACCTCACCAAGAGCAAGGTCGTTGAAACAATCCGCCATATGGACAGAAGTACTCTTCCCCAAGCAAAACAAGTACTGAGAAACCTCAATTCGCAAGAAGTTCTAGCAAATCTCCAGAGTAAATTCGTCATAGTCCCAGCAGACAAAACTCCGAATAATATAATATTCATATGTAAATATTACTATTACCAAGTGCTGGTTAAAGAATTGAGTGTAGACATATCTTCATCAAATACGCCTACTTACTCCCAAACTGCAGTTACTCTGGAAGATTTATTTAACAATCACAAAAAGTTTCTCAGGGGGAGAGGTATTTGTCTTCCAACCAATCATAACGACATACCAAAACTATACTGGACTCCCAAAATGCATAAATCACCATACAAAGCTAGATTCATAGCTGGTTCCAGAAGCTGCACCACCAAGCTTCTTTCAACCCTATTGACGAGGGCCCTTCAGGAGGTAAAAGCATTTTGGAAAGGTATTGCGCCACTATTTCTAAGAACTCTGGCGTTGAATGTATGTGGATATTGAAAAACTCAAAATGTCTTACGGAAGAACTTGATGCTAAAGGTCACATACCGTACAGACATGTATCCACATGGGATTTCTCGATTCTCTATACTACAATCTCTCATCACGACCTTATTGACCGTCTAAGTTCGTTAATAGTATCTGTGTTCAAGAAAACTGATCGTAGATATATTAATGTCGGAAGCCATAAAGCATTCTTTAGCTCTACTACATACAAGAGATATCATTCATGGGATGTTTTTTTGTTTATAGAGTTGCTTGAATTTCTCATTAAAAATATCTATGTGAAATTTGGCAACACAATATATCAGCAGCATATAGGTATTCCAATGGGTACTAATTGTGCACCCATGTTGGCTGACCTATATCTGTTCTCTTATGAATATGACTATATGCAGGCGCTTTCAAAAACCGACCCATTCAAAGCCCGTTTCTTCTCATTCACCAAACGCTATATAGACGATCTTGTCGCTGTAGATAATCGCTATATAAATGACGCAGTGAAGGATATATATCCACCGTCACTGGATTTGAAGGAAACTACAGACAGCCCTACAGGCACATCATATTTAGATCTATATCTCTATAAAAATGAAGCGGGCATTCTCTCTCGTCGACTTTATGACAAAAGAGATGATTACAATTTCGACATCGTAAACTATCCCTTTCTGGACAGTAATATTCCAGTGGGACCTGCATATGGCGTATACATATCTCGTTTAGTAGCATTTGCTAGATCCTGTGTTAAATGTGATGATTTTAATCAACGTCACAAAACATTGTTGCAGAAACTTATAAAACAGGGCTATTCCACCAAGCGCCTCCACTCAAAGTTTCTCAAATTTGGCGATACATATCGCATGCTGATAGCAAAATACGAACGTAGCGTGCAAGATCTATGGCGCTACGTTTCGTAACTTGTGTCTAATTCCGCTTAACCCGGGGCTAGGGGCCGTATGAACCCATGTACTTCAAGATCCTTATGGTACTCATATGAACAGTCACAATCAAAGCGTGACTGAGATACATCATTCTTTAGATGACGACTTCACAACGAATATTATGGATTAAGAATACTGATCAGCGATACGGATTTGATATTTTTGGAACATCATGATGTCTTGCCGGCATCATTGAAAACTGTTGACCGCTTCTCTCTTGCAGGAAACAAGCATATGTTTATGTATACTATGATTGTCTTTTTGAATTTGGTGCTAATACTGTTATATGGAATATGGAATAGGTCTTTGGATTATGGACGCGGATATTCTCTAATGGACGACGGCTGGATTATGAATGACGGATTAGACGCTTGTAATTTGGATTATGGACGCGGATATTCTCTAATGGACGACGGCTGAATTACGAATGACGGACTAGACGCTTGTAATTCAGTCACCTTTGATCGAGGACGTTAATTTGCACACATCAACATGTAAAACACATGATATTCAAACGACCCCTAGCCCCGGGTCAGCCGGAATTAGACACAAGTTACGAGACGTCGACCCAGAGATCTTGTACGCAACGATCGTAATTTGTCGCAATGAAATCACAAGATAAGTGATACAATTAGCCCCAAAATCTAAGCAGGCATAAATATTATATAATGCAAGCTAGCTTCTTGCAAGGGATTATTATCTACACCCATGCCAACCCAATACAAAGAGTAAGAGAGAGAGGTGGGGGGGGGGGGATGATATATACATTGACATATTATGAACGATATCTATATTCTTCTGTAGTTCGTCCTGCGTTTTATATGTTTGATTAGACGAAGTATTGAATATTGTTTAAATCACTCATATCTAATGTCTACTCTGCCTCAAGCCTGTGTTCAATGACATCGATTTGTTATACTGTAATTATAGTTGTCAATTAATTATGTAGGGAAACGGATATTTAAGTTGATAAAACTTGTCCCCAAGTCCCGTTGTTCATGAGACAATAAAATAAGTTTAAACTAACTAAGCGATTATTAGTCGCCAACGATACTCCTATACTCAAATTCTCCAAAGCTGTTAAATACATTGTACTTCCGAGTTGTTTTCCAGAGTACAAGTTATCTTTGTCATATTTTGATCGTCAATACAAACGACTCCTAACACTGGTTTATAATTAGATCAAAGTTATGAAATTAACTCCCGATCCTGCACGATGCATAGGTTTCATCAAGGTATGATTTTATTTGTCAGACTCGAAGTGAAGGATCTTGTTCCCCTTGACCAACCTGACTATGCTATAATGTTTTGTGGTCGTGTTTTTCACAAATCTAGCAAATGCTTCTGGCCGAGATATGTATACGCTATATACTGAATATTGTGGAATACAGTCTTCGCCCAAATAGTTGGTGCCCCCCCCCAAAAAAGTTCCAAAGTTTGTACAGAAAGAGGTACTTTTTGGCGAATCGTATTTATTCGGTGAATACTTTTCAGAAATGATATTACGTGCATCTTCAAAAGAATACAGTTTAGTTGAACGTGCTTCAGAGCTCTATTATTATTTCAATACATATGTCCAATTATTAATCCACGCAAAACCCAGAAAACAATTTCTCGTAATGTGGCAATATAAATATTTTCGAATTGAATAACTAATTGCATGCATTGCTGCCATTGTCTACTCCTCTTTATTTTGCCGTGTCGAACGTCACTGAGGAACGTAAAATGTTATAATACGGGTTTACTGTCCGGTTCTGTAGATCTTACACACGCATATTGTGCGATTTTCACACAAATAGAACTTCCGTCCGCATAGGAACATAGGTTAAACACACCTCGACACACTGCATGATCCACCGTCTCCCAAGAAAAGCTGTGAATCGTGAATAATACTTGTTAATCTTCGAACCCCATATATAGTGCTAGCATCATGGCTCCATATACAGCCGCCACCCTTTAATATTTACCGTTTCAATATAATGCTGCAACTAAATTCATGCAGGTAGGAACGGAATTCAATAAACTGTGAACAGACAGAAAAAAGGCCGTTCATCCCAACTTCCACATAAATGTGACTGACAGTCTAGGCTTGCTCTATCGGTCACGTCGTGGGAGGAATCGCTTGAATTGGATCACGTCATTGGAATTCCAAACGTTTGAAGGGGTCCATTGTGTATTCTCAATTCCCCGATGCAGCTTATCAACGCCATATTCATCAATGGTCATTAAGGACCTTATTGTTGTGCTTAATTACCTTCGACCTTATATATGGAAAACTAAATTGGTGTACTATTTGTGTAACCAATTTGTAAATTGATTTCCACAATGATTTTATAGAAGGAATGTGTAGATACACAGAGCATAACGACACGGATCGTCCGAAAGTCGTTTGTTCCACATTCAATGAGGATTTCGTTTCGTCAACCCACAGATCAAAGTGATATTTGGGTAATCAATCTAATTTTCCTATTTTTTCGTTCCTTTTGAACACGTATTTTCAGTTTAATGCATCATAAATTAGTTCTAAAAATATTTGTTCAGCGTTTGGGGAAATGTGGGCGTGTGTAGTATCTATCCACGCATCAAGACGTTAAGACGCTAAATCTAAAACTTGTTTCATATATGTCCCTTGTGAATGATTTTAGGCCATATATCACCAATGATTTTTCTCTCAGCAATGAAATTTCGGCCAACATATTGACCTGGATTTTCCGTTGATTCCAGAATTCATTAAATTGTTTCCTATTCGAAGAAAAACTCCAATATCTCCGATGTAATATAAAGGCACACTGACGTTGAGCTATTTATTACATCCGAGAATCTCTCATCGTCCTTGGATGTCTTCAGTAGAATGATGTAGAATGGCGGTCATATTCGACATCTTGTCAGCTTACGCCATTCTATTTTTGGACCTTCACTTGAGTTATCGCTTAATTGCTATCTGTATAACTGGTGAAATTCTAATGACGGTCCTTGGTCCCAATTCCATGTGTCACATCCCACATTCGATATTCAACATTCGTTCATAAACCTTGAGATGATTTTCCAATTTGTTTTCCAGAGTATGTATTTCAGTCACGCTTTCATTGTGACTGTTCATTTGAACAGCATGAAGATGTAAAACACATAATATTCAAACGGCTCCTAGCCCCGGGTTGAGCGGAATTAGACACAATTTACGAAATTTAACGCCAGAGATCACGCCTGGTCATATTCTGTATCTATGTCTGTGATAAAACTAGGGGTCATGTGATCGCATTATCCAAGATGGTCAGAATGGAGTGGAAAACTCTGTTTCATTTTTGTTGGGAAAATTGTCTCCGATATATTTTCCAGAAAATGTAGAAGTGAAATAAGAGAGAGATTTTGGTCGACAAGTCGAATAATAGTCAGGAAAGCATGAGCGGGAGACTTTCTTCTCATTAAATTATCCTCACAATCCAGACTTGTATCAAAACTACAATAGTTGACACAAGACAGGTACTTGTCACCAGTTTGCAATGATGCCGAGAAGATGTCCTCATCTTCAAAATCCTTAGTACTAGCGCGTTAGTATTGGATAGTCGAATAAAATTTCGAGTCGCTGACAAATTTTGAATGCACAAATATCACATATTTTTCCAGTATTTTTGGAACATCATGATGTACTGCCGGCATCATTGAAAACTGTTAATCGTTTCTCTCTTGCAGGAAACTAGCCTATTTTTATGTATACTATGATTGGCTTCTTTGAATTTGGTGCTAATGCTGTTATATGGAATATGGAATAAGTCTTTGGATTATGGACGCGGATATTCTTTATTGAACGACGGCTGAATAATGAATGACGGACCAAACGCTTATAATCCCCCCGGATAAGCTCTGTTAAAAAGAGAAAAGAGAATATTTATCAGTCATGCTGATTTGACGATAGAAACATTGTGATATCTCACCGGCATCATTGGAAACTGTCGATTGCTTCTCCCTTGGAAGAAATTAACTTGCGCTCATCAATATTTTTATTTTATGCCAGCTTAGACGCTATGAAACACGGCACGTGAGAACGTACGTACACCCTATACGATCAGATGTCATCAACAGTCCAAGCAGACATGAATTAAAGTTTTTTACACAAGCGCTTGAGAAAAGTTGTCAAGATGATTTTTCAATGATGCAAGATATCATGATGTTTATTTTGTCAATCTATATCAATGACCAGTATTCGTTTATCAAAATGACTTTAAAGAATTAAAGAAGTATTTTATTCACGCTTTAAAATGTCACAAACTGATTATGACTGTTTCTAAGAACGCCTTGAAACATAGCAAGCCCACATAGGGATCGTCGTTTCGAATCATGCCGACCGCTAAATTATTTCTTTCTCTGAAATATCATTTCATATATACGATTTGTCTGTTGGGGACTAACTCCATACCAAATAATCATTTCTATATTATAAAGCCAATTGCAATCAGAAAGAAAAAACCCATCTTCACTGACAATTCCTGCGAGTCAGTATAACAGTGGATTACCATAGATCAGATGACAATTCCAAGGATTGGAGGAGTACGTTGTGGATGGGTTTCATTCCCATTGATTGCCCAATTATTCTTTCTCCCAAAAAAACTTGATGCATTGGATTCGATTTTATTTGGGCACTCCATCGTGGTACGATGGACACTGGTCACTCAAAGCGTGCCATGAACCATGAAATCCGTTAACCCCACACAACCCTGCCTTTGCTACTGACGCATATCCACTGTTGAACATGTTGAACTCTCCCCATCATATAAAATATAGTCCTTTTGGATCTTCAGTATCAGCTGCACAGCTGCGATTCACCGTGGTATGTATTTCTGTGTTTGCCCCAATCGCATCCGACTTATTGTATTTCCAGCGTTCAAGATCCCCCATTTTACCGTATACATGTGTTCTGTTGTACCAATGATATATAATCCCTCTTGCTCACTTGTCCGAAGTTTGGGGAAGAATTTGATTACTTAAGGAGGTTCCAGACAATTCCAATTTTACATCTACTGCGCATGTTTCTGCGCATCTACATAAGCAACGATATTAAGGATGTCCGCTGGTGGTAAATCAAAGTAATTAACTTTTTGAATAATGTGTGTTGTTGCATTCATAATTGTGTAATATGAGGAAAAACAAAGAAATAAATATAGGTTGGTGTGCATTTTTTAGCTGTAGGCAACGTTAAGTGGACTGACTCATGCTCAATTTGATAACCCAGAAAGCATAGGGAATAGTCCTAGTTTTGAAGCATATTCATGAAAAATTCATATAAATAGTATTTAACTTTTTCTTATATTCTTACTGTTTGCAGATAATCACAATGTCTATCAAAATTTAGCAAATTGGATGGATGTTGGTGTGCAAAATTTTCGGCTAGAAGGCTTTTAAATGAAATCCCCATCTCTTAACCTAGGGAAGGGAGATAACCCAATAGAAAAACAGGCAAAATGGCTGCCAAAGTCAAAAACCACCAGCGGACATCCTTGAAGAAACTTTAATGGAAAAGCAAAATATAAGCATTTAAGAGAACAGCTGTGAAGGGATTTTTGAATTGGATAATGTGCTTTCCAAATTTTAAGGCAATACGATCTCAACGAAAGAACGCTGGCAAACTGACTTAGCGAAATCGGGTTAATTTGGCCTCATGGACATGGTTTTCTATGTTGGCATGCTACTGTCTTGAAGAGAAGCCTGCATGGTGAGCTCCGATTTTTATTAGATTTTCCGATTCAGCATTGTTCCAGAAAGATATTCAAGCATTTTGGAGAAAATGACATTTTTACTTCTTAGAAAATATTAGCTTTCTTTACGAAAATAGAGATATTTTCATAGAATTCTTATCTAATCCAATATACCAGAGTATGGTTAAACCATTATAGTAGACCATATAAATTCCTAGATTATACAAACTGTTGAAATATATGGAAAATGACGTTTTATGTTCAAATTGTCTTAAAATTGCAAAAATAAAAATAACAAATTTATGAATCATATTTTACTGTGAACCAAACCTATTTTCGCACGTTGGAGAGATTACCACAATATGCACGCTGATTATCAGTGCGAAAAGTAATCTGGTCCCCATGGTCCTCCATATGTCAATTCGCACCAGAGGAGGCAAAATTGGTTACATTTTGAACGACATAGGTCATATTAACAATTTCAATCACGGCTACGATCATAATATACAAATCATTTTGCCAAATCTTTAATATGTGCTTCAAGATTGCCGAAATGACTGCAATATGACATATTCTACACGGGGAGAATGATAATCGACGCCAAAGAAAAAAACCTTTATCGCGTTTGGCCCAACAATTTTGGATATAGACGTGACGTACCCAGTGTAATTGGGTCGAGGAGAGATAGGGTCGAGATTTGATCCAAGAATATGTAGTTTTGGGGTCAAATTCTCAACCCAAATTTTGCGGATCGGAATGAATTTTGACCCTATTTACTTGGATCGTAAAGGAATTTTGACCCAAACAAACTTGAGTTGGAATTAAATTTAACGCAAAAATTTGTGGGTGGAGATTTTGACTTGACCAGGTATTCTTGGCTGCAAAGACCCATTTACTCAAACTTGTTGGGTCACAGCGACCAGATAGTTTACATAATTCCTTTTCCTGATTGTTAACATACCTCATGTTGGCAAAGTTCCCACCTTGATGTGCCCTCTTCTTTGAGAAATTTAAAACTAAGTGAATTATAATTTTGTAGTCTTATATTAAAATTATTCAGAAACGATTCGAAATTTTACCTAACTACATCGGACTTCTGTTAGTGTTCTATGTTTAATAAATGCAAAATTTTGAGAACATCAAGGCAAATTTAAAGTATACGTCAAGTATGCCTGAAAATGGTGACGTGGACTATCTTCTCGATTTCCACCCGGTTGAGAAGGTTTTCACCCGGGTGAAAACGTTTCCACCGGGGTGAGAATGTTTCCAATGAAACCTAACAGTAAAAAATAAATAAATTCAAAACTAAAAAAATATAGTATGTCGTCTATGAGCCACTGTAGATATGCGGCAGGATGTCACATTGACTGTACAAAAGTATGTTCGCGAAAAGATGTTTGTCACAAAGTTGTGTATAGCCCCCCCAAATTAAGACCAATCTGTGAAACACTTCGCTTTCAGCCCCTTGGAGTATGAACACGTAACTGCATGGTCGAGCTCTTATAGGGAAGGATAACAAAGATAATTCGAACTTACTATGAAATTAAATGCCATGAAGTTCATTTTGAAATTCGAGTAGCGTTTGTGGAAAACAGTGGTTTCAAGTTCATGAAACTTCTGTTTCACCATGCCTGTATGTGGATTCTTATTAAATTCGGGATGCTAGAACCAAATGTAAGCTTCTCTCTTGTCCTTCAGTCCACCCGAGAGCTTTCATTTTTTAAAGGTATTGGACCAAAAAGGATGTTTCATCAGAAGTTTGCTTCAAATCCAGTAAATGGGTGTATATATGCTTCCCAATGTCGCTTATATGATCTAGGGTTAGGAGATCATCTATATAGCGTTTGGTGAATGGGAGATCATCTATATAGCGTTTGGTGAATGGGAGATCATCTATATAGCGTTTGGTGAATGGGAGATCATCTATATAGCGTTTGGTGAATAGGATAGGACGGGCTTTGAAATGGTTATCTTTTGACAATTTCTGCATATAGGCGTATTCCTTCGAGAACGGATAAAGGTCTGCCAAATGTGGTGCACAATTGTACCCAATGGGATACGTAAATGCTGTTGGCATATGTTACTACCAATTTTAACATAGATACCGTTAATGAGAAATTCCTGATGGTACCGATTTGAAAATTCATACAGATACAAATTTAATCGTCGGTGATAAAAATAAAATCATGAACATAAATTATCTCCTGCTGGCATCCTTGAAATCAGTAACTACTTCGCCTGGAATTTTCATTCAGCATTTTATTTAATGGTGATTTGGACTTTTTGTTCTCATAGTGTATTTAATATTGCCACATAAATTCTTGTATATTGCGGGTAGTTGCTTCTCACAGTATGTTGGGTCTGTTCTGTTGGGTTTAATTGATTACCTGTATATGGTGAGATTTTGCGGGTGGACTTTTCGTTCCCGAGGCTTGCCCTCTGTACAAATCATTGTGAATGTAGTTCTATGACTGGTGAACATGGTGGGGAATGAATCGTTTGTCGGTGTCAGGCCTCACATATATATGTTATAAATAAGAACATTCAGTTCTATTAATTCTCCCTCTTTTGGACCGTTTCTTCTCTAACTGTCACATATTTCGTCATTTTTCATCAGATGAGTTCAGAAGGCTATTAGATCATCGCTCTGAAATATTTGTATCTACACTCTCAGAAATATTCAGGGAATACTCCTGAATAGATCAGGTTGCACATCCTCAAGTCAATTTCCAGGAAAAATCCTCTCATTCAGGGATCTTTTTCCTGAAATTGAGGTAATCAGCCGTGAATTTCAGCCAAAATCCCTGAAAATTGAGTTGTGGATATACAACCTGATCAGTTCAGGACTTTTACCTGAATATTCCTGAGAGTGTAGTACCGCCCAAGCCGGTGCTAGTGGCCGCGTGGTCAAGATGTCAAACATGGACTTCAACAATAAAAGCATGGCTGGGATACAAATAATCACAGGGATCACTTTTGGTTATTGTGATGTTTTTAGAAATATGCAGCCAATATATTTTCCCGTGGGGTTACATGACTTCTTGTCAGTACGCCGGCATCTTTTCCCACCATCATTTATGATGCATTTAATCAAGTATTCGGTATACATTGGTCCAACCTTATTGCGAGCCTGCGTTTTTCCTTTGCTTGTTGTATTTCCACAGCCCATGTAATTTGGCTTTCACAGAAGTACTTATGTAGATCGTGATAGATATGGCAGTCAAGTTACAGTTGACACGATTCCGCTATTACCATATCAAAAGCAGACCTTCTTGTACTTCACACCCTCGACAAGTCAAGACCTTAAACAAATCTGTCGAGATGTGTTTATATTAATAGATGAACTCGCCGCTCCTGGTGAAAAGCTGATACCACAATTTCTCTGTGCCCAAAATATCTTTTCCGGCTGGTCAATTCAGAGCGTATTAGTTAAAAGGTTTGAATTATTGAAAGGCCATATGTGTTGTTCCACAGGAAACATTTTCCAAGAAATCTACCTTTGTTCCAAAATGATTACACAACGGGGAAGCTATTATATTCATAGATCAAGGCGTTCTCCATCAGACAACCACTGGGATTCATATCAGTTACTACATTTGATTTGTCTGTTTGTAAACGTTTTCGTTAATTTTCTGTCTTTCAGCGCAGCAAGAGCTACTCTAATTTCCGGGAGACCATACATGTACAATCTTTTATAGTAATGGAAATATATTTTTAAGTTGCCGGACAGGAAATAAAGGGGTGCGGTCTTGATATCCCATCTCTCAGGTTTAGCTGTGTGATGACAGAGTATCCGAAATTGGCCAAATCTAGATACGCAGCATCCACAAGATATAAAGTGAACGGCACTCCAGGGAATTTATAGATAAATACCAATCTATTTTAGAGCGCACGTGTTGAAGGTATGTGAGACACCTGATGGATCCACCCTTATTTTGCTTCAGTGCGACTTCTGGAACTCGTATTATCCGGATTCGTGTGGCTGGCGGGATCCATTTGGATAAAAGAACATTATTAGAGAAAGATATTTAAATAAGGAACGTGAAATTCCTTAGATTAACATTATTTGCCAGTGGTATTAATGATATGAACTTCCTTGCTGGCTTTGATACCTTGCTGGCATAACTGGCAACTGTTAAATTGCCTTGGGTTTATTAAATCCACATTGTATATCGGTTTGGTAGCAACATACGTGCGTAGCGTGCAAGATCTATGGCGTTACCTTTCGTAATTTGTGTCTAATTCCGCTTAACCCGTATGAACCTGTTACCTTTCGTAACTTGTGTCTAATTCCGCTTAACCCGTATGAACCTGTTTACTTCAAGATCCTCATGGTGTACATATGAACATGCACAAACAAAGCGTGACTGAGATGCATCATTCTCTAGATAACAGCTTTAAAAGAAAATCATATGGTTTAAGAATTACAAGCGTCTAGTCCGTCATCCATAATTCAGCCGTCGTCCATTAGAGAATACCCGCGTCCATAATCCAAAGACCTATTCCATATTCCATATAACAGTATTAACACCAAATTCATAAAAACAATCATAGTATACATAAACATAGGCTTGTTTCCTGCAAGAGAGAAGCGGTCAACAGTTTTCAATGATGCCGGCAAGACATCATGATGTTCCAAAAATATCAAATCCGTATCGCTGATCAGTACTCTTAATCCATAATATTCGTTGTAAGGTCGTCATCTAAAGAATGATGTATCTCAGTCAAGCTTTGATTGTGACTGTTCATATGAGTACCATGAGGATCTTGAAGTACATGGGTTCATACGGTCCCTAGCCCAGGGTTAAGCGGAATTAGACACAAGTTACGAAACGTAGCGCCATAGATCTTGCACGCTACGTTCGTATTTTGCTATCAGCATGCGATATGTATCGCCAAATTTGAGAAACTTTGAGTGGAGGCGCTTGGTGGAATAGCCCTGTTTTATAAGTTTCTTGCAACAATGTTTTGTGACGTTGATTAAAATCGTCACATTTAACACAGGATCTAGCAAATGCTACTAAGCGAGATATGTATACGCCATATGCAGGTCCCACTGGAATATTACTGTCCAGAAAGGGATAGTTTACGATGTCGAATACTGATCAACGATACGAATTTGATATTTTTGGAACATCATGTTGTCTTGCCGGCATCATTGAAAATTGTTCTCTCTTGCTCGAAACTAGCCCATGTATGTGTATACTATGATTGTATAGTATCGGGTGAATATGGTATTTCATATTTTATCGACGACAGTTGTTTATGAAAATTCCAGGCAATTCTGAAAATAAATGTCATTTTTATTATATTTTGAGAAGAGGTAACGTAGACCTTCAGCATTGGAAATAAATGATACAATTAAGTGGTTACCAGGCTTATTTTCACCAAATCAAAAATTTAATATGGCCTATTATAATGATTGAACCCTGCTCTATTAAATAGGACTGGATAGTAAATCCATGAAAAATGACTGCATTTATAAAGAAAATCTGATATTTGTTTTCTCCAAAATACCTCATTTTCTGGAGCAAGGCTGAATCGAAAGAAACCTAATAAATAAAGGGGTAGAGTCTGTTTGCCAGCGTTCCTTCGCTGCGGTCTTATAACCTCAAAATTTAGATAACACATTATCAAATTCTGAAATGCTTTCACAACTGTTTTCTTCAAAGTTAATTTATAAGTTCCATTAAATTTCAAATAAATATTTCCCTTAAGAAATATTATGAATTAATACTGACAGCTCAATAAATAGATACCTTCCAGTTCACCTAGTCATTATTCTAGATATTGTTACTAACCGTGCAGTAGGACATTTTCGCTCAAAAACATAGTGCTGAATATTTTTTTCTTGGTTCAGGAGGCAATTGGACTGACAAATAAAAAGTTGTGTTACTCATAGAAAAGAGTATTAAAGCCTGAACAGTTTGATAGGAAAGAGAACACAATATTGAAAAACACTCATCTGAGAAATTCTTGTCCACTTATTTCGCATGAGAAATATAGGCGTTGGATAAACTTGACAGCAAACATTTTAATGTCAGAAGTCTCCGTCTATCACTGCACATGGATGTAATTATTAAAATTATTTGTTGTGGAATTTGTCTTTACCAAATCTCATCGTGCCATTAGGCAAAACTACATATCTTATTCAAATAGGTACACAGTGGGTACAAATCAGTCCCAGGATTTCCTGCTATATAAAGTGTGTCCCACTTTTGACGTTTTTTAGCTATCATACTTCCATTTCTTATTATCATCCAACAAACGTTATATAGACAAGCGCACTGCTTTGCACAATCCTAAAACGAATGATGTGTATCCGCTGTCACCTGATTTTGATGAAATTAGTGACAGACCGAATGTAACATTTAGACCAAAAAAAAGACCTTCGAAACTTCGAAAATCGAGAATTGCAACTTTGACATCAAAGATTGAATCTTTTCCCAGTGTCACAAAATAATATTGCTGACAGTGGTTCGTCAAGACTACTATCTCAAATGCCTTCAGTCAAGGTTCATCACGCGGCGATGAAGAAAACAATATTTCCGGATATACGTTTCGTGAAGTCTCTAATTTCGTTTTTCAGGAGACTAAGTGCTCTTTGAGCACTGCATTGAGTTGTTCAAGCGGGCACTCACAATCAAGGCGTGACTCGGCGTAAGCCGGTCATAGGGGCCTCCTGAATACTTCATAGTCTCCACATGAACAGCTGAAATAAAAGCGCGGCTGAGATACTAAGGCTAGGTCCGAGAATCCATAACATTCTCGGGTCTGAATGTGAGGTACCGAGGGAAGCTTTCCTGTGGAGTCATATGGTTGCTTTTTAGTTCCCACCTGCTGCACATCGCTCATATCTAGTATTTAGACGGGATTCATTTCCATTGAGAAATGTCTACGTTTATGGACATTTGACAGCAGAAATATATTGTTGTCGTACTGTAATCATTAAAACTTTTGGCCGATTCTTTCTTCAAACGAACCAGCACATGTTTTGTTTATTTGAATCGTTGATGTATACCCATATAAATTTGTATTTTAATTATGCTATAGTAGTGTTTTGATTTTTGATGCGGGAATTCTTTGTCACAGACAAGTGTCAACCAAATGTAGTATTGGGGTATCTAAAGTCTCTACACATCAAAAAGTTTAGCTTGCTCCATAGATATTTTCGGCAAACTAAGAAGTCTTTTTTTAGTTCTAAGGTTTGAATTAATCGACAACACAAAAATATATTTCTGTTAGTTATAGGAATTGTTATTTGCAGAACACTAATGAAGATTTCTATTTGACGAGTGCTGAATTAGAAGATGCTTTGTGTGTGTGTGTTTTACCACAGCAGATTCATAAATGAATGTATAAAGATCTGGCAAAATCGAACACAATTTGTTGTTATTGGAATAACTATATGTTGCTGATAAATTGCGCTGTATTCGGTATTAAATTTGTTTCTCAAATTTGGCGATACATATCGCATGCTGATAGCAAAATACGAACGTAGCGTGCAAGATCTATGGCGTTACGTTTCGTAACTTGTGTCTAATTCCGCTTAACCCGGGGCTAGGGGCCGTCTGAGCCCATGTACTTCAAGATCCTCATGGTGCTCATATGAACAGTCACAATCAAAGCGTGGCTGAGATACATCATTTTTTAGATGACGACTCTATAACGAATATTATGGATTAAGAATACTGATCAGTGATACGGATTTGATATTTTGGGAACATCATGATGTCTTGCCGGCATCATTGAAAACTGTTGACCGCTTCTCTCTTGCGGGAAACAAGCCTATGTTTTTGCATACTATGATTGTCTTTTTGAATTTGGTGCTAATACTGTTATATGGAAAATGGAATAGGTCTTTGGATTATGGACGCGGATATTCTCTAATGGACGACGGCTGGATTATGAATGACGGACTAGACGCTTGTAATTATATATAAAAGAAAAGATTGTATAATTTAAACAAATCTTGCTCATAATCCAAGACAACGTCGTTGAAAAGTGATATTTCTGTCATTCCAACAAAATATATTTTTACGTCAAGAACGTCGTAAAGATCAAAATACAAAGGTTCAATGTGCAGTGCAGCCATGAAGCTCAAAGTAATTTATGGGGTATTTTTTTTGTTTTGAATTTGTCTCCAATCGAATAATATAGCGTTCCACGAGTGCATTTGAAAAATAGTCTCGGCCCATCGTCAAGGAAGTGGCAAGTACTGCAACAGTGAATTATTGATAAACACGGACACATTTAGGATATAAAATAGGTACGTGAATAAAACGGTTCAGTGTATTGGTGTAAGAATGGAGTTAATAGCAAGGTTGAAGAGCTTAATGTCTTGGCACCATGTTTATTGAATATCACTGCCAAATGTGACACGTTTGGGAGTGAAGACAGTGGGAAGAATGTATCTCCATTCTAATCGACAGTGTAAACTTTGCGATTCACCGAGAACACTGACCTACGGAAGTCAGTATTGGGAGTTGCGGTGCCAGGCGCCAGATGATCTTATTGTTACAATGTGGTGTGGCCCGGTAGACACGTGTGGGTAATACAACACGTACCCCCGAGTCGCTCTGTAGATATTTCCTGTTGGTTTTATCCACTTAACAACTAATTTAGCAGAGGAATGCCAGGCGGGGTTTGGCATCCTCAGGATATCTAACATACCATTCCCAATCTTCTGTGAACAACTTGGACAAATCCCTCGGTGAAGCGGAATGATAGGCTACTTGGAAATGGCACAGGCCTAATACACCTGATAAAAATGAGAACAGGCGGGGGTGGTAATGATAATATGCGAGGAATCTAATATCTGGGATAAGGTATTACCTTATCTAGGATACAAGCGTCAGATCCGACATTGAGTAGTCAACCGTCGTTAATAAAGAATCTAAGCGTCCTATATTACCACTAACATCCGAGAAGGCTTATGCAAATATAGCTAGTTTTCTGCAAGAGAGAAGCGACCAAGAGTTTTCAATGATACCGGCAAGATTCGGTAATATTTGAGGAATATATCGATAGGAAACGTAAGATATATGCATCAGATCTGATATGTTCGCATTTGGGTACTAGATAGATGGCGGATACATATCTAGACTAGTAGCTTTTGCTCGATCCTGAGGGAACCTGTCACAAAACATTATCGAAGAAACTAGTCATACAACCAAGCACCTTTCCGATACGATCGTATTGTGCAGTATGTAACGCTACTTTCTATATACCGTACCCTGTATCTCACTCTGCTTAACCCTCTAGTGAGGACCATTTCAATAGCTCACTAGAGGACCATTTCAATAGCTCACTAGAGGACCATTTCAATAGCTCACTTTTCTCTGGAAACCACATGGAAATTCACTTGGATAAATAATCACTCATTCGTCATACACATTCTAACATGTATGATGCATTTTCGGCACGATTAGAAACATTTGATAGCTACTTCAACGCATCAAAATATCTTGCGTTTATCAAAATTTCTATTCATGTCAGTTTGGTGTAATTAGTGTCGCACGAAAGAGGTGTTCGTATTAAGGATGCCGGCTTAATAACGGATTTGTCGGCTATGTCGAAGAGCTCAACCGCAGTACGAGTGTTGCTACTCAGATAACCATCCACTTCTTTGCCTTCCTGACGATGCATTGTCGCTTCTCATTTACAGATGCGGAATTAGTCGCCTCCGAAATGTTGGACAGTATTGTTTCGAATAAACAGGTTTTGCCAAATACAAAATGCCAAATTCTAGTCGATTCTTGGTCGATGGTGGGACATAGGCCTACTATATATTGTTATTAATTAACAAGCTACGCTGGTCACAGCACAATGAGCTGAATTAGCTAATCTAATTGTCCTTTCTCCAGTACGGAGTGTCATTACGCTTAGTGGAAGAGGAACATATATCATTTGTATTGAGAAAGCAGAAGTGGGTAAGTGGGACCGATCAGCTCACATAGATCAGCCGGAGGGTTTTACATTGTGAGTTATAATGAGTGGTCTCGGGAGCATCAAGACCACTAATATGATAAAGTGATCGCTCTTCCAGAAAGCTAAATGACGTCATTGAAATACATTGGCGAAGAATGATTGGCTTTTGATTGGGACGATGTCGTTCTATTGGCTATTTTGGGGATGCGGTTTCTATGAATATCCCCCGTGGTCATGTCGGCCGGGTAAAAAACGCAAATTCAGGAAACCGATCAGGAACCACGCTAAACGAGGTATTCAATGACTAAATGTAAACATAAGTTCGATTTCCATTTTCGCGTTAATGTCTTCCCGTTTTTAGTGAAGCTGTATAGCATTTTGTCGATTGACTGCTCGCCAAGAACGTAGCGAATTGGTTTTATTCCGCACGGTTCCAAAGCATTAATTTTTAACCCCCATTCATCAGTAGCTCTGTGCACTCTTCCCCAGACTTCCCTACCCTTGTAAGCTGCCGGGGACGTTTGTTTATGGCAAGGTCGAGGGCACGCAGAGGTTAATGGCTATCAAAAGCCCGACGGACGGAGTATAGAGGAACTATCTTTGGCGATGCGGGGGAGGCCCGGATCGATTACCGCATACTAATATTTACGTTTCCTTCTCTCCAGGCAGATATCGATGCCGTGAGTTACCAGGGATGCGTAAAGATTGAGCCAGTAGAGGGCAGCAGGGTACAGTTCGACTCTTTAGCAAGAGAATTCGGTGATGGGTAAGTAAATGGAACAAAATCACCAATACAACTACTGATATAAGCCATACATTACATATATTAATAGCATTCAACACTCACACTATAACAATATATTCGGAAATAAAATCGTGGTCAAAACCGGCCATTAAATACTCATTTTGATTTAAAGTAATTTCAGTGTTTCGAAATTCTTTCCAAAAATAACAAAAAAGGAGTGAAATAAAATTAATTGGATAATGACTTTAAGCATCGTATGTGGATATAGTTGATAGGTGCCATGTATCTTCTCAAGTGTTCGGACCCACTGTAAGGAGTTATATTCTTCTTTCGTTCCAAATCCCTAATCAATTAGCTCTTCAGGTACTCTGATAGTGGTTAATGAAGTATTTGGGCCTGGCAGCCAAGTCCCATTATATGCAATGAAATGCAATACTAAAATGAAGATATTTCTGGGATATTGCTGTAGCCGGTGATCAAAATAGCACCGTTTGTTTTATGGCAATCAATCTAGACCAAATTTGTTTTTCTCCCAAGTCAGTGAAGTCATTTATTTATTTCGAAGGCTAGAATACAGTCATTTAGTCTGATGAAGGAAAATCAGCACTTTCGGCATTGGTTTCGTACTGAGCAAAAGTTTAAAAATTGACCCACGTCGAACACGACTGTGAATAAATTATATACATCGAAAATCATTGAAGCAACTCATCGAATAAGCACTTCAAGAACAACAATAAAACAAGATGAAGATAAACTTGTGACAATGTTTATAATCTACGCGTTAATGACCATATTCAAAAGACACAATCGGCGCAAAACTCCAAGCTATATATACTCCATATACAAACACAAACGAGTTTATTGAAAGATGGAATTGGTCAACAGTTTTCAGTGATGCCGATTGCGGTAATTTCCGGCGCTAATTAACGTTTTTATCGAAAAAGAGTGGCAGATATCATATGAAACTTACAACTCAAGAAGACTATAGTAGGGTTAACACTAAATCAGGTAGAACAAATACTGGTCAGAAGTTTACTGGTCAGGCACTTTTCATGAAACTGCAATTTAAAGCTATTAAGATCAGTTTGGACCCGTGAAGAAAGAAAGAATTTTGGGATTTTAAAACCCTTCTCTACTACTTTTCGACCCATTTCAAGGCAAAGTGATCCTTGGTCCCTCTCCTTTCCCTCCCCCCCCCCACCCCCCGTTCCGCCGCGTCTGTATCTAGAGAAAACTCATATTCGTAGACGGTGACTTGCTATTGAATGTCGGATTTAACTCCCTTACTCCAATGAGTGCACATTGTTCACACATTGTGGAAGACATGTTGTCTCGTGAAATCACTATATGCATAAATGATTTTCCTTAATAAGTGATGCGTGCATGACGAAGGCTGCTAGCATGCATACACAACTGATTTTGCTGATGAATCGATTTTGCGGGAATATAAGTTGAAGAAATAAACAAAAAAATATCATTGACCAAACGTTATACAGACGATATCTATGCTTTGAGTAATATATTCTTCTTATTGCTTAGAAGGCAGTTCAGATTTGAACGTTTTTCTTCTATGAAATGGAAAGGACCTTTCCTGTGCGGATAGTTGGCATATGCATTTATACATAACTCGCCTACGAAAGTTTCTTACGAGACTATATCGTCAAAACTGCATGACGATTACTTCACAATGCTGGCAAGATGCACTTTAGCGTGTATGATCTCTCATGGTACGTTTGTGTCCAATTCCCCTATTTTTGGCGAGCCATGCAGGGATTGTTCTAATTTTCCATGAAGTTTAAATATACAGGCACAGTCAATCATGGCCAGTATTCAATACACTTTGAAAATAATAATACTTGACAGAAGCCAAGATATCACGAGAGGAATATTTTTCTGTCTTCCTGATATCAGGGTTTATACTCTCACAATTGTTTGGCCTCAGCTAATCCAGATTAGCAAGGGGCAACCAAAGATACCTCATCTGGATTATTTGCAATAAATCGGCTCTCAGGCACATATTGCAACTCGTATATAGGAGTCTGAATGAGAGGATTTGTCAGTGATACGGGTTTGAAGATAGAAACTTCATGGTGTCTGACCTGGAATCTGTTGACCTCTTTTCGCTTGTAAACTGGATTACGCGGAAAATATAGATGGCCGACGACTGATAACTGAATGTCCAATCTGACGTTTGTAATTGATTGTTTTGCCAGGGCTGGAGGATATATGTTGGCCTTGACGAACATATATCCAAGCATTAATAAGAATTCGTGTGCTGATAATGTCAATTCACGCCGACAACCACAACGCTCTTCATTGAAAATAGGTATATTTCGTTCTTCACGGTGGAACATGAAACATGAAAAGAGATAGGTGTTAAATAAAATGACGTACTGACAATTCCAAGAACTTAATAGTTTGGCTCTGCGGCATGACAGACCAGCCTGGCTAATGGGATATATTGGTTCATACTTCATGTAAGGATCACGAGACAATGCATACAATAGCCAAGTCTGGGGACAACAATGTGTCTAGACTAGAGCCTTTTCAGCTGCACAAAGACTCTGACAATAGCCTCCTACATGAAGTATCTACCGATATATTGCATTTGGACTTATCTGCGTTCAAGGCGACATTTATTCTGCAACGCCAGCTGGCGTCGTTATGTAAAGCATAATTTCCTATGTTGATGCCATGATGCTGTCGTCAATCCGAATGTGGCACAACGTCACAATGCGACGTTGTAGAGAAAATGTGTCAGAATGTAGCAATGCTCCTCTCCAAAGAGATGTATTACCAGCAACCGTAAATGGGCGAATAGAGAGTAAATTATCTCCTAAGTGGGTATAGTCCTGTATCACTAATGTCGCTTTTACCTGCAGGATCTATAAGTACATTTTCTTGTAGGTACTTTACGCTGAGATCCTACAGGAAGGAGTATAACGTACGTCATGGAGTGCCTTACTTTTATTGGGTATCAGCGATAACTAGGCTGACCTAGATGCTCCCTCCCACGCGATTCAACTCAGTGATACTGACTGATGAAGGAGAATTGAAATGTCAGGAAACCATTATTTTTGGTCGTGAGATAACAATGCAGAGGAAATCTGTATTCAGCAAGCCGGCGAGAGCAAATGGAGAATGCTTCCGGTGAACCGCAGGCAAAAGACGGTGAAACTTTGATGCCGATTTTGCTTAGCCTTTCAACCAGTTATCTTCTTTATTGAACTGGAGTGTCGGGCGGTTATATTTACTCAGATCCCTCAAATAGAACATGCAAGCCTGATATCAGGAGCATCCTGGATGCCATGCCTTAAATCACCTAATTCATCTATGTATACCGCACTGCTGTCTTCATTCAATGACTTCCGTATTGAGGTTTTGCATACAACATTATACATACATATTCCTTCAGAAACTCCAATAGAAAAATCTCTGGACTACATCATCAGCGTGAGAAAAAAACGTTTATGTAACATGGCATGTTGTCTACCGCGAATTGTCTTGCGAACATTAATGACATTTCCCCCATGTTTCACGACAGTAGAGCTAAAATTTTGTCAATAGTAATCCCAGCCCTCAACCCAGCCGAGCAATTGAGAAAATATGCCAATACCGTCGTGATAAAATTGCGACAATATTTACTCCATATGTATTCCATTTCATCAAGGGAAATGATCTCCATATATATAATTTGTCATACTGGAACTGGCGTCATCAATACAAAAATGGCTGTCTTAGACTGTCGATGTTTTGACATTGAACGTTTGAAGGTCAAACTACTCCGGACAGAACAATTCCAACCGTGTATGTATTTTTCTCTTTTCAGATCGAATCTTAAGGTGCAATTTAAGACTTCTCATGCTTCCGGTCTTATATTTTACGCCACACGTCGCAACGATGACGAGTCCTTAATATCTATTCATCTACACAAGGGTTTTCTACGTTATACATTCAAGTGTCGTTACGGCTCCGCATCACTGACGTATACAAAGAGAAAAATGAACGACAATAAGTGGCATACGGTAAGGACACAGTGGCTTAGTTTTAATTTGTTTACAATGTTGATGGTAAGATGAAGCTCTATGTCAAAAGCTACCATTACGCAGTTTTGCTTGATGGATACATAAATCTGATACGGATTTAATAACATTATCGTGGAACGTAATGCACGCTCATCCATGAATTCGAGCGATATGCAAGAGGTGGGAATAATTGACGACGTCTGGCGATTAACAATAAGATCTAACATTAAGACTCGAGAATACGGTGGATTCTCGGACGTAGCCTTAGTATCTCCAACGATCTCACATCAGGGTAATGAGTAGTAGCATTCCAGATAACTGTACAGAGGAATGGTGAAAATGTAGCATAAAGATGAGCGTGACGAATAGAAAATTGCAGTGTATGTTACTGGGAGTGTTTTGACCAACCACTGATCTAGTACCATTATGTTACGAATCCAAAAACCTTAGTGGACAGAGACTTCCTACTCAACGTCGCATCTGACCTCTAAATCATAATGGAGATTGATATATTGAGCTCTTCACCTGCATGCGACGAGGTGACTTCATCTACGCATTTGCGCAACACTCGACTAGTTACCTTATTTGCGATGTTGGAATACGAATTAATTACTGGAACTAAAGTTGCCGTTAGTTCAATTTTTAGATCAGTTTCGGATGTGATAACATGTTTCAAGAACAACACCTGCTATTCTTAGTTCCATTCATCCAATCTCCCTTGTTCAACTGAAACCAAATGATAAAGAAAGATACAAGAAATTCTTGATCGTTACATTTAAAATTATTTACTAACCTGAGAGGGAGTCTATCATTGGATGTCTAATTTGTTTTGTTTCCACATTACAGCTGGAATTCCGTCTAGATAAGCGCACTGGTGTGGTCTATATTGACGATGAACGGGCCTTTCGAGATTATTATATCAGTTGTCCAGGATTTACAACTATCGTATTTGGAGGAATCAAGCCAAGTCACTTTGGCGCATACAGCGTCAGGTCGCTGAGGGTAAGACATAAATTCCCAGCTCTTTTAACTCGTTTTGCCAACCATTATTACCAGTTGAAAGTCATGTCTCTCCCGCTTTTAATTTAAAAAAAATCGAAGCATACAGTGACATCTGCCCGGGGGACCACTCTGTTGCCATAGTGAAATGTGACATGCCGGTCCTTACCCTAGCCACTTCTATAGATTACTTTACGAGTGCACCGAAATATTTTGAGTCGGATACAAAAATGATGTTTAAGGTTGCTCTACTTCGGTGGATATTAATTTCGACTTTTCCATTTTTACGTCATTCTGGACGATCAACTTATTTTTGACATTTCAATAAAAAATGTGTTGACCAAAACGATCCAATCCGCCAAGCAGTTTCATTACAGGATATCCCGTTTCAATAACCACTGGCTATACCACTATAGTATACAGACCATTCTGATACAATGTTGCTATCTTCCTGCAATGTTAATTTCTGTTACGATATTTATTTCAACAACTGTATTGATTTCAACATGTACTGAATTTGACATTTAAATCAATCTGCGATCGAGCAATTTTGTTCGCAATGTGCTCATACTGCGAAATCTTTGATTTACATATATAAATATAAGGATGGCAGCAAGTGCGATACTATCGTTCCCAGTTTGCATTCATAATATGTCTGGAAATACGCTTCAGATCTGACCTCCAATAGGCAGCCGGGAATTTGATCTTTTTGATTTCGTTACACGATGGTAGCAGAGCGTGGTTCAGTCAAAATGCTGCAATGCTGATGTGTTCTCTTACATTTTATTCATAAATTTCACTCGTCAAGATGAGGATTGAATTTGATTTGATTTGAAGGCAGGAATCGTTCCAGCATTCCTAAAACAATTGAACACATGAACGTTTAAATTATCAGACATTGTTTTGGAGCTTGCATCATTTATTATCACAAAGGTCTGATTGGCGAGATGGAATTCAGAGTTGGTTCCAATCTGGTGGTCACTGAGCAGCACTTGCTCATATGAGAGAATAGATCACAACAGTCTCATCTTTTCAGACACTCACTTATACAAAATACTTCACATTATAGTTTATCGTGCATAGTGTTTATCGTGTACCAATTCATGTTTCAGAGAGCACAATTGGACGGATACATCCGAAGAACGCATATTTCCACAAGATGGACAAAACCACCGAGATATTTCAAAGTGTCGTCTTGCAGTAAAGAGTGAAGACTGTCTAGTGAGTGAATGTGAAATAACCCTATTTTCCACCTGCGAATATGGATGTTTTCTAATCCGAAAGCAATATCCACGTGAACTTGGCAGCAATGATTCCCTCTTGGAATTTGGTCATTGTCGCTGATCCCCGCCTGTGCGTGTAGTGGAAAGCCAAATTCCTGCAGCTGTGGAGATTTCGCAATCCTTTTACCGGCTTATCCAAACCAGGAAACCCGTTTTCTGTAAGCGTGTTGTTGATAACTTGTCACAAGGATTGAATCTTGAACAAATAATTAAGATACCATGACAACGTTGGAACCCACGTGGTTTATGCCGTCCACCAATCGTACGTTAGAAAGTGGATCACTCGCTTTGACCTCTCGCAAGGTATTTTTGAATCTCATTGTGCGAACTGGGAAGGAACGAAACCCAGCGTGGATTGTGGAACGAGTGTACAGTCTGGTGCGCGTATATCACTCAAACATATTCACACACCAGATAATCTACTCCGTCTAGTGGCTAGGACATCGCTGTAGAAGCTGTCATTGGCACCCTAATGCCCACAGAGTGCGATAGTGTCGACACTTGCTAAAACAAGGACGCATGTTTGGTTATAAACCAGAGCTGCTAATTTACTCCCCATCCCGGGTTACAGTATGGCTTCCGGTACTAGTTTCCAGATGAGGAGATCGCTCACATGGAGAAGCACACGTATGAGGAGATATCTACATCTTCATTCTCTGTAAATATTGTACATAAAGTAAATCACAAATATCAAATGCTATTAGTAATCGCCATTACATCGCTTGTAATGTCTACAATTACATCGCTTGTAATGTCTACAATTACATCGCTTGTAATGTCTACAATTACATCGCTTGTAATGTCTACAATTACATCGCTTGTAATGTCTACAGATACCCATAGGAATATGTATGATACAAACTTTAATTGGATATGAATGCCAACTAGAGCGAGTTTTAATACATATATTCAATAGTTGAAAAGCGACGCTTGTATTCAACAGCGTAACCCAGTCTTCAACAATCAGCGGAAAAGAGGTTCGTTCTCGCTAGTCCTCGGCGAGCCATGTGAGTCGAGGATAACGTTTGAGCCTACAAAACAATTTGATTGGTCCATTCGAAGTTTCATGAATGTGTGATAGACGCGTATCTTGCCTTGGCAAAATGTCAGACTTCTGGATGACATGCTTCAAAATCAACAAAATAATACATAATTCAACCCATGGTTTCAGGATGGCCGCAATAATTCATCCATAGTGAACAGGTCATGCCGAGGTCAAAGTACGATTCTACATGTAGGTTTGCAAGAGATTCGTCATCTCACTTTGCGGTATATTGAGTTGGAAAAAAATAGCAAATTATTGGATGGATTTTACAAAAGAAATTATTTCTGGATCCTGTGCGAAATTTCACTGTTGCAATGGAAATTCAATGAGTTGTGTCCTCATTGTATCGTAGAACTTCGCGAGGCTGAAATGTTTTCAAATTGGCCAATCTAGAAGATACGTCGACACTGACTGAATAATCTTGATTGAGATACATAGCTTCCTCAGATGATTTTAAATACTTAGTGTTTTGAAGAGATTTTCTTTTTGCTTTTTTGTACTATGATATGTATTGGTTATTCCGATGTTTGATTGCTACTCTGCTCTGTATAAACGTGAAGAAAACGTAAATATTGCTGTGTTATACATAAGAGAGATATACTGTGTGAATTGTGATAACTATGGAAATGCCTGTAAATATGTTTGCAATTTATTATGACATTTTGTACAGCTATGTTATGCTACCTTGTGTAGAAGAATTCTAATGTTGAAAAAATCAAATGAAATGGCTTCCCAAAATGGTATGGCGATGCATGGAAAGGAACAATAAAGCATTGTCTACTAAATGCTTATCTGTAACTTGTTAATTTGTTTTTATTGCCGTATAGTTGTGTTAATATATTTGCTATGGTAATTCTCACCCTTTATGTTTTCTCCTTTGCTGAGTCATACATTCGTATACAGGTGCGATGAGAGCGACCATTCATAAAAAAAATTATACTGGTCGGCTTGTGGAAGCTTCTCAATGATTATACTGGTCGGCTTGTGGAAGCTTCTCAATGATTTTATTAGCATGAGTAAGCTTAACACTTCTCCGTGTATAAAACGCACAGGCATACACACAAAAAAAACATTTGAAAAAATTTCCGCGATTGGCATTTAATGTCAGTATATTGTCAATGAATGTACTGTGCACAATCTGTGCCAAGGTTCTCGAAGCAGATCTCTGGTCTAGAACATGTACAGCCGATAGAAGCGTAATATAGCAAAAGATATTGTCAAGAGGTTTGATATCAAGTAGTCAACCCTCGTCCATACATATCTTTCATAACCAACCTTCAATAGGCATCTCCATAATCGACTGGTGTGATGGCTAAGAGTGTTCTGGGGATTAGTGTCCCTTTTCATATGCCTTTCTTTTGCAACTAAGGACGGTCACTTATCTTAAATGTGGAGAAAAACGTCCTACCTGGGTTAAAAGATAGCAGTCGGACACTCGTAACCACCGGACATTCTTAGCCTCCACACCGGTTCTATTCACAAGATACCAAAATCCTAAAATCCATGCAGACATAAATTAAGAGCATCTGAATATATGTTTTAGGTGCTTGCAAAAAATAACCCGTTACCGGTTCAATGGTGCTAACATGAACATTCACATTCAAAGCGCGACTGGGTGACTTGAATACTGATCGACGACAGGGATTTGAATAAAGAAACATCAAGATATGAAGTGATACGCATTCTTAATATTCTTATTACACATTTTCATATTTGAAGTTAATATGGTATTCGCCAAAATGGTTGGTGCATCGACAGAAAATTTTCAAACTTGGACATATAAAATCGATTCTGGTGAACTGATTTTGTGAATATTTTCGGAAAATCCAAAGGATTGTTCATTTTCTTGAGCCTATATTCGTAATCTACCTGCAACGAACACTTACAATGTTTCGAACCATATTGTATATCATTAACAATTTAACGAACGCCAGTGGGAATCCAGCATACATTTCTCTTGATAAACTGACTTAGCAACATTTTCGATTCTACAACAACTGTTTTTGGACCCATTGTGGTTATTTCTCGGTCGTATTCATATGTTGCATTTCTGCCTATAATATCGCCAACTTATGTAAACAGTATAACATAGTTCCTACGAGGTTTTCGACATATTCGGGATATTGCCAGATTTTTATACAATTACACCATATGTTATGTTTGGGTACATATGGTGAGAAACCCATGATGCACTATACGATACACTGGATCACAGACATCTTCCGTGGAGCTCAAATCTGAAGATGTGATATCATGGGCGCTGGTTTTAAGAAAAACTGAATTTGATGAAAATCCATAATCGTGCGAGTCTTGTGTACAATTGCTTCCCACAGCTCAAACGCTACCCCACTTAAAAATGCTATTTTGCCGCAATAAATTCCTCAAACGCGCGATAGTGACTTTTGTTGCGGGGTCAGTTTTGCAAGTGGTTTGCATCCCTCACATGCGCTCAGGCTCAGTTTTGGGAAACTTTCTTGCGTATGTAAGTCATCACTACATCTTCATTATGCAATATGTCGAACACGAAATCTCCCAATCTCTCATAAAAACACAATTAATCGCAACATATTTGGCGTAGCACTTCACCAATCATAGTATGAAACCAATGGTCGCCACACAAAACGTCATTCGTGATGATATTAACCTTTGCGGATGTTTCTGTGGTGTTGTAAAATATAATGTTGTCGAACGAGTACTGCAAAAACGTTTTGTGACATTGATTGAAATGGTCACATTTATCAGAGGATACAGCATATGCTACTAGATAACATATGTATACGCCAATCGCAGGCTCTTCCGTGATGTTACTGTCCGAGTAGGGGTAGTTGACAATGTTAAAATTGTAATCGTTTATGTTGTCATAGAGTCAACTTTGTAGATTTGTAAGTCTGAAGATGATGAACTATCGGTTGTTTCACAGAAACAGAGTGAAAGTGTATATATATATGTAGCTTTCAGGGTGTCATTTAAATAGAGATTATCTAAAGTCAGAAGGTCATCCATATAGCGTTCGATGAATGAAACGGAACGGGCAATGAAGTGATCCCGTTTTTAATAATCTCTGCATATAGGCGTATTCAATACTGAATGTAAGACAAACGAAGAACATTTAATAGGAGCCATGCATGGTTCATGAAGCGATAAAAAGTCATGCATCCAGATGGCCCATAGAAGACTTTGTTTCACCACAAAAGCCATGTCGGCATTCAGTAATGAAACCAAATATTCCAACGATGAAATTTTACTGACTGACATCAAAATTCCCCCTTGGATGCTCAAGATGTAAATCCTTCAATGTTGAGCATGTAGCGGTTGGACGGGTGTGAATACATTACAGCATTAGTCGGGTTGTGGAAGATTCCACTACGGCCATGAATGATATTTGTCACCTTCAGTTGATGTAATGTTCGACAACTCATCATTATGAGGAGTACACATGTTTGCCTTATATGATAATCGACAATCAAGTCTATGGGTTGGAGAAAATACAGAAAGATTCTGAAGAAGCCGCCAGACAAGACGTCGAAAAAGTACACACTTAAACCTGAATTAGTCAATCCATGCTTACAACCACTGAGGGTTTTACGATGAAGAAATGGTATTTGGTATGGCGTATAGCCCGCCACTGAGCATATAAACATATGAAATGATTTTTGAGAGAGAAAGAATAAATTGGTCTTCAGCGGCATCGGCGCGATAAGCCGGGGTCGTGGGTTCGAATCCTGCTGATGCCCAATTTGTTCTTTCTCTCTCAAAAATCATTTTTACGATGATCGTCTGGTCCAGTAATTAACTTTCTACAAAATTTTAACAAATAATATTCATTGAAATTGGTTTAAAAAAGCTATCCGTAATAAGTCGCCCTTCACTCTCTCTTTTGTAGTGTTTGCTCTTTTTCTCCGTCGAAGATTTTATCACCTTTTTCAGATTGGCCTCCAATTAACTTCCAAATTAGATATTTTTGAGCTCAACACTATCCCTATGTAGAATTAACAAGCAGCCAGAGGATGCTAGGTCCCCCGCCAAAATGGCAGCAATATTTATAAGTGCTGTCGGTTTCAGAAGATATTCACGAGGATGGCAACAGCTACTTCACAGGCGTAAGAAGCAGAGGGGTCTTTCCACCTTCCCAGGTTTTGAGATCAACTCCGAATGGCTGACTGAATGTTGATTGCTACTGTAATATATTTTCTTTATCATGTACATGTAGCATGAAAATTATGTAACCGAAATGCAACCCCAAGAGACAACTCATGGCATATTATCTGCAAACTAAATTTGACAAGAATATGAAGGCATCCTCAACCTATTGCCCAGAAACCAAATTTAGACTTTGCCACAAGGAGTCACCACCTGTAGGTGCAAGCAGGCAAAACACAATCCCAAATGACATCTCATGTCATGGTATCGGCATATGAACTTTGAGACTCTGAAGAGGGGTCCTCAAGTTATTGCCGGTACTAGATGCCCACCGGTGTTCATGTTATTTGGGGCGGGTCACATATGAATACAAAATTTGAGAATAATCTGATGAGCAGTTGCCAAATTATTGCCCGGAAACAAATTTTTCCACCAGGAGACGCCACCTGTAGGCAGAAGCGGGAAAAATACAATCCCAAGGAACATGGTATCGTGGGGACATCTGCATACCAAATTTGAGAAGAATCCGATGAGGGTCCTCAAGTTATTGCCCAGAAACCAAATTTAGATTTTGACACCAGGTGACGCCACCTCTAGGCGCAAGTCAGTGAAATGCATTATCAAGCGACATCTTATGTCACGGTACATTCATACAAAATTTGAGAAGAATCCGATGGTCAGTTCTCAAGTTATTACCCGGAAACGAATTTGTGATGTTGCCACCAGGTGGCGCCACCTGTGAGTGCAAGTGAGCGAAAGGCAATCCCAAGCAACAGCTCCTGGCATGGTAAATGCATGCCAAATTTGAGAAGAATCCGATGAGCCGCAACGTTTCTCATGTTACCCAGAAAGGTACATATGTAGGATATTTCAAAGAAATTCGACCAAGTGTTTCTAGAACTCTAGTGGCGCCACCTCCGGGTGGATTTTGCTGAAACGCACCACCAACGGTGTTTTGTCGCAGGGAATGCATTTACTAAACTTCAAAGAAATCCGACAAATTGTTCGAAAGTTATCGCTCGCGAAGGATTTGAACAAACATGAACGGACATACATTAAAGATTGGAACAAGACCCAGTGGCGCCACCTACAGGCGGATCTTGCTGAAACGTAATACCAGCGACGTCTTGTCACAAAGAATGCAGATGCCAAATTTCGGAGGAATCCGACAAAGCATTTAGGAGTTATCGCTTACGCAGTATTTGCACGGACATGCACTAAATATTGGAACAAGACCCAGTGGCGCCACCTACAGGCGGATCTTGCTGAAACGTAATACCAACAGACGTCTTGTCGCAAAGAATGCAGATGCCAAATTTCGGAGGAATCCGACAAAGCAGTTAGGAATTATCGCTTATGAAGCATTTGCACGAACATCCACTAAAGATTGGAACAAGACCCAGTGGCGCCACCTACAGGCGGATCTTGCTGAAACGTAATACCAACAGACGTCTTGTCGCAAAGAATGCAGATGCCAAATTTCGGAGGAATCCGACAAAGCATTTAGGAGTTATCGCTTACGAAGTATTTGCACGGACATGAACTAAAGATTGGAACAAGACCCAGTGGCGCCACCTACAAGCGGATCTTGCTGAAACGTAATACCAAGAGACGTATTGTCGCAAAGAATGCAGATGCCAAATTTCGGAGGAATCCGACAAAGCATTTAGAAGTTATTGCTTACGAAGTATTTGCACGGACATGTCCGTGCATGCACGGACACATAGAAGCAAGACCCCAGTGGCGCCACCTACAGGCGGATCTTGCTGAAACGTAATACCAAGAGACGTCTTGTCGCAAAGAATGCAGATGCCAAATTTCGGAGGAATCCGACAAAGCATTTAGAAGTTATTGCTTACGAAGTATTTGCACGGACATGTCCGTGCATGCACGGACACATAGAAGCAAGAACCATTTTAAAGTCCCCGGCCGCGTTGCGGCGGGGGACAATAAAATGTGTCATTCCTCTTTTCAATTTTGTTTCTATGTCAGAGAGTATCAATGCCGCATAGTTGAAAAGGTGGTGCTATTCGGAATTATCCGACTTAATAAACTTTGTACTATCATGAAATCATTAATGATGAAATGTTATACAATGAGATACCTTTTATGGTTTGAAAAGGATTATTATAAGAAACGAATATTAAGTCCAAATATTTTGAGATAATTCAAGAAAAATATTAAGATGGCTTCAGAAGTTATCATCGAGGAAATGTGAAGACAAAATGATGAACCGTTCAATTTGAATTCAGATTATTCAATTTCAGCTATCAAAATTATATGAATGAACAGCTTTCAGAAAACATGTAACTCTTTTTCATGAGATTGTTAAACGCAACCTTATCCAAAAGCGTATCTTATCTTATTTATGTAGTCGTCAACTCCGTCATTCGCAGACTGGCGGCTTTAGTCCAAATTCGTGAGAACTTTTCCACATTGATGGCCGCTATGAATCGTTCTTTTGTATATATATATATTTTCTTTTTTCGACATCAGTGACCTCCATTCAGTGGATCACGGCTGTCTGTTGGGTGTTGATTCGGTGATTTATTACAAGAGACGTCTAAGACGAAGCCTTCTACATTAGATCGTATTTACTGGAAGAACAGAGGGGAATTGTCGAAGAGGAAAAGCACAATCAAATCATTGTTATCTTTCATTCGCTGCAGTCCGTTGACGAGAGGTAAACTCTGTACGTCTCTGTGTTCTCGAACTATATAGGTGTCATCGTATACTTATCACAGCCCTTCTCTCACCTAGATAGGTAATGGGCCTTGTCGGAAGCGCCACTCAGATGGCTCCCTTCACAATAACCGTCAATTTGTTAACAAACTGTTCTGACTTGCCTCTCTGAAAGTGTCCACGCGGACGTGAGAAAAATTGTACATAAAGATTTCGGCTTTCATTTCGGTAACAGTGCATCTCGTCAAATCTCTCTCTTTGTTGGCAACATTCAAAAGTTCCTTTATTCCTTATGGACCATTGTTCACCGTTTCTCTGGAGGCAATTAAATCCATAGATATATTTGTTTATGGTACATCTCTGATCATTGTGCTGGTATAATATAAAGACGACCACCCTAGGGGTGATGACCATTTTACTCATCCTTGGGTAGTCCAGGTAACAAATCTTTTGTCTAATTCCGATTTTAGGAACTATCGAGCAATATTGCAAAGAAAGCGCATCAGGGGTCGTGAATTTGTGATCAACTCCAGTTAGTGGGAGCAAAATGCATCTCCATATCCGTTCCAGACGGATAGAAATATGAATAACGTTCTATCGTTGTCTCTTTCTCTCGTTCACACGACCGAAAGAAGATAAAAGTAGTGAATGAAACCATAAGGTGATGCATTCATACGACGGAAAACCATTCATAAGGACTAGATCAATTATCCCCATATTGTCAATAAATTATGACTCATATTTTTCTATAATGGATATCTCTTGTACCCTAATTCAAAAGTTCAAATACGTTTTTTTTTTATCCGTTTTGAGGTTTTCATTTGATCCATATGTGACAATAGCGAACACCGGTCGGCCACCCGATTTTTTCGAACCTGACACACTTCTCAATCTCTTCTTTCCGCTTTTTGTATACAACAATGGCAATTCTGAGGAAAAGAAAATAATAATAATGCTTTCATAGTATGCTAAACGTAACACAACTCAAACGCGGTAGATCGTCGACAGTGCAAATTAATAAATTCTCACAACAGTATACTTGTACTGTTGGAGAAACATACAATAAGCAAAAGCCAGACTGTCCGACGTAGAATATTCATTATTATGACAAGACGTAAGAATTAGAACTGTGCTGTAGGTTCAACAACCGAAATCTATGTGACTCGTTATAGTCCAGGCATAGTCGTCAGATATGACATTCGGTCCACGCGGATATTCTCTAATGGACGACGGCTGGATTATGAATGACGGACTAGACGCTTGTAATTCAATATTCAGCCGTCGTCCACTGGGCGTGAATGAGATACATACTGTGGGAAACGACTTGGCATTCATTTGGATAAAGAATAATAGTCACTGATTAGGATTTTATGTATAGAACGTCATCACGTCTTGCGGACATCATTGAAAACTGTTGACCGCTTTTCTCTTGTAGGACACCATCTTATGTTTCATTATTTTTATTTCATACACATATGGAATTGGTGCTAACTGTCATACGAAATGGATCTTTCAGTTGTTGACACGGAATTTTTTTTTTTTGGACGACGGCTGAATATTGAATGTCGAATCTGTCGTTTGCTACAAAAGAATTTCTGCTCCAATAAACGGAAGACCTTTTTCTATATCAATTCAAAATATGCACAAGATGGTTTCCTACAAGAGAGAATCGGTCAACAATTTTCAATGATGACAGCAAGACATTATCATGTTCTTTACATAAAATCCTTATCACTGAGCAGTATTCTTCATCCAAATGAATTTCCCAGTCGTTTTCAAGAGTATGATATATCTCAATCACGCTTTGATTGTGACTGTTCATTTGAACATCATGGACACGTAAAACACATGCAGTTCAAGCGGCCCCTAGCCCACTGTTAAGCGGAATCCGGTGAAGTGGATGGTTAACCTCTCCCACTTCTCCCCCCCCCCCTCCCCAATATATCTCATTCATTCTTTGATTGACACAGATGTGCATAGAATGAAGCCGAGAAAAAAAGAGTACATGATAATAGAAAGTCGATTCAAACAAGCAAAGCTGTTTTCAGCTCTGTTCAACAAAACAAGAACGTCTTTTAGAACGTGAATATCATATTTCCCTTTAAAAGGCCTATACTGAAGTGACAAATTTCCTCATAAAAGGAGCTTGTTTTTTTCATATATGCCATGATGTAACCTCTACAGCATTTCAATCCTAAGTTGGCGTTAATAATAAAAAAATGCATTATATATTTTAATGCTATAACGAAAGAAGAAGTAAAGAGGCCTGAAATATCTTTCCCATCCCTCTTCCAGCTAGAACAAAGGTATATTGTTTGACTCACTGTTTACAAATGCACAATGGGTATACATACGTTAGCAATTTGTGTAACATCAGTGTTATAGACAAATTTAGTAACTCTATTAGCAGTGCATATGATATGATTAACACCCAAGTCTATCTATCTAAGCAAGTATAAGCATTGTGGGAAAATTTAGTGCTGCGATTTAAAAAATCTGGTATTGAGAGCAAGTTGATACTAAGGAACTCTAAATGCCCTGCGAAAGAGCTTGATCCGAACGGGCAGATGTCGAACAGGGTCTGGTGGACTGCTTATGTGCATTGTTAATCTCGTTGTTCAAGAAAATTGATCACCGATATATTAATGTCAGCAACCAAACAGTTTTCTTCCGTTCATGTACATACAAGGGATATCAATAATTGAATTTCTGATTTATACCAACGTTGAATTAAACTGTATATTTATTTCTTCAACGAGAAATTGAGATTGAGAAACAGGCATTCCCTATATGAAGGCCTCTCTCGTTACGTTTTACCAGAGACGGTATAATAAGACCCTCTCATTATACCGTCCCTGGTTTTACAGTGCAGAATACAGGATGACAAACATTTATAACCGAAATAATTACTCAAACGTTCCATTCACAATAATGCCATGTGAATGAGTGAATAATTGCGTTTAATTGTTGCCTGTATATGGTGACATTTTACTGGTAGATGTTTCGTCATCGAAGCTTGGCCCCTGTACAAATCATTGTGATTGTACTTTTGTGACTGCTAAACAGGGTGGAGATTGATGCGCATGATCGGGGGGTGTCGGGCCTCACAGATATGTGTTCTGAATAAGAAGTTGCATTCTATTAAAATGTTTTTTTTCTGCCTAACAGTCACAAAGTTCATCATTTTCCTTCAGGTGACTTGAATTTTTCCCCATCATTTGCATATCGCTCCAATTGATAGGGCTATTATATCATCGCTCTAATACTGCGCAAGCCTGTGTTAGCGGTCGTGTGGTCATTCCATTCAAGATTTCCGCATGAACAGCTACAATGAAATCATCTCACGGATCAGTTTTTGTTCTTGTGATGTTTTAGAAATATGCAGTAAGTATATTTGCCCGTGGGGTCAGAGGACTTCTTGTCAGTATGCAGACATCTTTTTCCACCACCCTTGTTATATTGCGTTTAATAGTAACCAATTGTTTGATAGTTCGCATGCACTAGAATATATATGAATTTGACATAAATATACATGAACATCAAATGTGTTGAAGATACAACCCCAGAGACGAAACACCAGAAAATATTCGAGCTTCATTGACTATATAAGACGTTTTATAGGATCGCAATTTAGCATGTACTGTAAAACAGTTGGTAATGTAAAACAGTTTGTACTGTAAAAGAGTTTGGTCTAACTCCACTGTGTATCCAATACGTGCAACGCTTATCCAGGACTGGAAATCGATCGAAGAATGAATACGTTGACCACCTCAAATATTTTACTATTGTCAAGTATAGGAAGTCCACGCTTTTATATAGTAAAACATTGATGTTCGAAAATGTTTCAGAAGACTTGTGGAAGAGCTGGACAGAACTGGACATAATTTGGACAGAACAGACACAAGTGAGGCGAATCTTCGTTTTCCTTTTACCGCACTGACAGTTTGTGTTTTCAGATATATGTCGTTCGAACATGTGGGCCTTCAGGGGGCTACAATCCAGTCTAAGCAGAGCATGGATGGTTTGAGTTTGGTTCAGTTTATAGTAGTAATGTTGTGGTATGATTGGGTCATAATTTTGATGACAGATTTCGACAGAATGAACTATATGACTGTGACTGGCCAATCTGTCTATCTTGTTACTTGCATATACAAATAACGGAAGGGATCAAAGAACTTGCACACAATATTCGAAATTTCCAAGTACGTTTCTTTTCATTCACCAAACGCTATAAAGACGATGTTCTCGACGTTGACGCCAGGTAGCATATATATACAACCTGACTGGATTTGAAGGAATCTACACCTATATTTATACAATATTTACACCTATAACTCTATAAAGATGGAAAGGGCTTTCTCTCACGTGGGCTCTATGGCAAGAGATATGACTACATTTTCGACATTGCTAACCCTTTCCTTGACAGTAAAATCACAGAAAGTGCATGTGACGTATAGACATCTAGCCTAGTAGTATTTGGAATATCCTGTGTGTGACGATTTCAATCAATAAACATTTTTGATTCGACAATGTTACAGAAGCAAACACCTGCATACAAGGTACAGTGCATACCAGATACACATAGAGGAAACCGGCGATTTTGGAAATTCATCGAGAAAGAAATGAAGGACATCATGATGTATTGCTGGCATCACTGAATTACAAGCGTCTAGTCCGTCATTCATAATTCAGCCGTTATCCATAAAAGAATATCCGCGTCCATAACCCAAAGACCTATTCCATATTCCATATAACAGTATTAGCACCAAATTCAAAAAGACAATCATAGTATACATAAACATATGCTAGCTTCCTGCAAGAGAGGAGCGGTCCACATATTTCAATGATGCCGGCAAGACATCATGATCTTCCAAAAATATAAAATCCGTATCACTGATGAGTATTCTTAATCCATAATATACCAACTCAACTGCAGCACCTGGCGAGACAGATGTACCCCGGCCGCACGCGGTTTGCATTGGAAGCCTTTAAAGATGCGACAACCCCTCAGCACGGGTATATGCTCTTTGACAGGAAGCAAACCACCCCCGACCCCCGATGATGCCGACAAGACATCGTGATGTTCCAAAATATCAAATCCGTATCGCTGATCAGTATTCTTAATCCATAATAATAGTTCTAAAGTCGTCATCTAGAGGATGATGTATCTCAGTAACGCTTTGATTGTGACTGTTCATATGAGCACCATGAGGGATTTCTGATCGCTTCAATCTTGAAAGAAACTAGCTTGAGTTTATGATATAATTTCATTCTTCACGTGTTTCCGCTTGACCTTCGAGCGTTATAGATCCGAGGTCTGCCGAGAGTCCGAAGGCCAGGAGCCGATACGGCGTCCGAGACATCCACCTCACGGGGACATAATACCTCAGCCACTAGTCAGATTTTCGGATAGGATTCACGCCAAGCGAAACACCGCTGAAAGTGACATCATCGAAGTTTTTAGGCGCTTATCGTCGAAGGTTTCAATTTTGTGTTATATATTTCTTGACATAGACACATAACGAATACTAAAGAGTATTTCCTCCCTTTGGAAGCGTGTCCCTATACGTCACTTTTGAGTAATGACAATTTTATTACTTGACCCAATTGCTCACTGTTGTTTGTTGTTGTTGCTTTCGCGTTTTGGACAGTGAGCATAACGCAATTAATCACTAAACCCATATCGGATCCATACCATGGTATGTACAATAGAGTATTCTTCACGTCGTCATTTTGGAGAATTGTCATATTGTCAGGTTTTCCTGTATTGACCGAGCTATCAGTTCCTGGACAGTAATATTCCTGTGTGACCCGCATATGATGTATACATATCTCGCCTAGTAGCATTTGCTAGATCCTGTGTCAAATGTGACGATTTTAATCAACGTCACAAAACATCATTGCGTAAGCTTATAAAACAGGCTACACCACCAAGCGCCTCAACTCAAAGTTTCTCAAATTTGGCTATACATATCGCATGCTGATAACAAAATACGAGAGTAGCGTACAAGATATGGGGCGTTACGTTTCGTATAGCTTGTGTCCAATTCCGCTTAACCCGGGGCTATGCACCCATGTATTTCAAGATCCCCATGGTGTTCATATGAACACCTGCGTGCAGGTTTACGAATTACGTTTACTATTGGTAGCTGATTAACAACGTATAATAGTATTGGCTATTCAATTGTGGATGCAAAAAAATTTCATATATGACGCACTGGATTTCGCGTCAGAGTCAAGTATTATTCAATGAAAAAGTTGAACAGGGGACAATTTAACAAAATGGCAAAATGCCCCTAAACTAATCGACAGTATTGTTTATTGTGCTTAATCGACGTTTGTACGTAGTCAAGTTTTTGGGGTTACTGTTCCGCTTCGTCTTTTAATGCATTCTGACATTGGAACACAATCAACACTCATAGGCACCCCTCCCTTCCATATGTGCAAATGTATACTTTAATTAGTACACGGACTTATATAAATCAATAAATGTTAAACTCTGACAATAAATTTATCCTGACCTTTGGATGTTTGCAAATATCGTATGTGGTTGTCAGACGACCAACAATCTCCCCCTTGTTAAACTCAAGGTTTTGTGGCTATACAATTCTCAGTGTTATCAATGAATACAGTGTTTGGCTGTCAGATGAATATATTGCTTATTCGTCTTTTCGAGACCATTTACTCTACATCGCCATTGAGGTCCTTGTCTCACACACAACACGTGTGAAAGGTGTCAATTTTATCGTCAACCCGTCTATCGTATTGTCCAGCTACATGATTGCCTATTTCCGAGTCGAACCGTTTGCAGGGACAGAGAATCAAGCCTCTGTACTCCGAGTTTTTATTATTCGTGTCCAATTATTTCGTATACGCTATGCTAATTTTATTTACTCCAATTCTGTTACTTGAACACATTAACCAAGTTTTGCTGGGACATTGTAAATCACCGACTGAAAATCTGACCTCCATTTTGCTTTCTCTGTCTCATAAAGTAAACAAGTTCCGCATGCGAACTGCGCATCTATTTACCGCTCACCTCCACCTGGAAAACATATACATTTAAAGTTAGTTGGCATCTTTAAGGGAAGAATAAATAGAAACTTATTTTCGTACATATTTAAGAGATATCTGTATATCTTAGACTGCTAAGGGCTCATTGTCTGTAATATGAAGACCGTGAATCGTAACAGACAGACTATTAAATTTATCAGTGTAGCTTGAAAACAACGAGAAAATTAATGAAATTAATGGACAGTTTGTTGAATTCAGCTGTAACAGTTATTGTTGAATTCAGCTGTAACAGTTATTGTTGAATTCAGCTGTAACAGTTATTGTTGAATTCAGCTGTAACAGTTATTTTCCAATTAGTGTCCAGTACAATATGGAACTGAGATAAATAAAATCTTATTATCGATTAAAGATTCAAACAGCATTTTCATTTGTTATTATTGAATATTTGGTGAAATGCACATTCCGCTTAAATTAAACCCAACATTAAAGGGAGGTGGAAAACGATGCCTGCTTACTGACAAGAAGTCATAAGACCTCACAGGCAAATATACTGACTGTGTATTTCTAAAACATCACAAGAGCCAAAAGTGATCCCTGTGATGATTTGTATCCCAGCCACGCTTTTATTGCAGCTGTTCATATGGACATATAGAATGGCATGACCACACGGCTCCTAGCACCGGCTTAGACACAAATAAATCAGAGCGATGATATAATAGCCCTATCAAGTCATCTGTTTGGAAGTGATTAACTATGTGACCTACAGATATTAAAAAACGGTCCAAACAAGGGAGTATTTATTGAATGCAAGTTCGTATTCAGACCAAATACCTGTGATGCCCGACGCCGACCAAGTGCTTCATTCTCCACCATGTTTATAGGTCACAAACGTACAACCACAGTGATTTGTACAGAGGGCAATCCTCGGGGACGAAACGTTCACCAGAATCTCATCATATACAGGTAACAATTAAACGCAACATTAAAAGGGTGGCAGAAAACGATGCCGGCGTACTGACAAGAGGTCATATGATCCCACAGATAAATATACTGACTGACTGCACACCAGTGGTGTCAGCACTGATAAATGAAAGGTCATTGATAAATATACATTAAATGTCATTCTGCTCGATCAACTTAGTATTTCACTTAGGGATTGAAGTACCGTTTGACCGAAACATTTTTGGTGTCCGAAGTGGGATTCAATATATACCCTGAATCCAGAGATAACCTGCCCAGAGATTTATATCATCTGCATCCAGTGAGACATGCTGGAAAATGTCCACTGGAGACCATGAGACGTGGGATGAAATCTCATGCTTTATCAACGGAAAATGATACAGCGAGTGTATGAAGCAGAATCTGCTGATGCACAGGCAACCACAGAATGCAGACGAGGTGGATGTGATGACATTATAAATTTAGGCGGGGTGACAGAGAAGAAGGCATGTTATAATCATATGATGACTGGTAATACTGACAAGCCTATCTCGGATCTAAGAAAAGAGGTGTCGAAACGATGCAGGATGTCGCCTTCATGATCAAAGGCGGAGTAACAGCAGGTATTTCCAGCATTGAACTGCTCATCTACCGGGTGTGCAGTTCGGCGACTTGCCCGGCAGTCGCCGTGTGCCCGGCAGTCGCCGTGACCGTTTTACAGGAATAAGAGGGTTAGCAGGAGCAAAGAAGAAATTATTCGAACATCGAGTCAAAGAACGGGCTATTATCGTGAGCCAAATTTCCATATTTTGGAACTGAGACAAGGGTGGCACAACAAACAAAGACATAGCTAAAATTTCGAGTTAGACTACTCTCTAAAAACAGTTGTGTACCAAAAGTACACAAACTGTGTACCCTAGGTACACATCGCTGTAACAAAATTGAACAGCTACAATCACGTGTACACACACAATGTAGCTGTGATACACAATTTGTTTAGAAAAAGTACACAAATTGTGTACTCCTGATACACATTCTTTGTAGATGTGCAATTTTGTACACAACCGTTTTTTCAGAGTAAAGATAAAAAATACTGGCTAAAGATCTCCGAAACTTCAAGGCAATGCAGGAGAGTTGCTTATGACCAAATATCCAAACCAGTTCAGGGTAACTACGATGAACTGGAACACAGATTAAACAGATAGAGACTCGGAAAACATTCGGAGTTGCTTTGAGCAACATAACTGAGAGGAATAGAACGAACGTTCACGCTGTCGAACTGAAGCGATTGTAAGATGTATGCTAATAGAGACCACACAAACAGACGTAAACATCATTTGGAAGATTGCTAGATTGCTAGATTGCTAGAAACCGAGAAGTGGGAGAATTCAAAGGAATTATGAGGTTCCTGAAAGAAGGAGTGAAAAAAATCGAGCAAAGCACAAGTAATCATTCCCTCCGAAGAATTTCTCTCAAAAGACTATCTGCGCTGTGACTCAATGGAATATTTCGCAACCAGCCAGAGTAAGATTCACGGGTTGTTATCGATGTGGCGCCAAAAACTACTTCGCCAGGAAGTGCCAGAATAATAAATATCCCAGAAGTCATATGATCACACAGACTGCATATTTCCAAAAACATCATACGAACCAAAAGTGATCACTGTGATAATTTTTATCCAGCCACGCTTTTATTGTTGATGTTCATGTAGACATGATGAATGACATGACCAAGCGGACCCTACCATCGGCTTGAGCGGTATCAGATACAAATATTTCAGAACGATGATGAATACCAGGGGCCGCCTCTCGGTCTGGATATTATAGATCTGAAAGAACTACAGATTCACGGATGAAGAACAATAATGTGACCCAGCAGATAGAGCAGAAGGCATCGGCCCAGTAACACAAGGACGGCCCCTCATCTCGATGACCAAGCTGATACTTCTATGGAAAGGAAAACTACGTGTATACCCACGATGTAAGAAATATGATGCGGTATACATTAAAGGAACCTTAAATGTCGTAGACGCTACCAACACCATGATACGGTTACAGGTGCCACACGGACTATAGTTTCTGACAGAATATTTTTTTCAAATTTCCACTTTCCACCCCCCTGAATTAAGAAATGTGGGAAACGACATCATATCCTGTTCAGAAGGAAGAACCCACAAATACATGGGTAAAGGGTATTTTGAAATTACCTTTTGTCCCCTGATGCTAAAGCAGGAATTGGCCAGATATTATTGAGAATTGTTATTTACAGAAAGAACCTGGTGTCGGCTGATATACTCTTGAGCGAGAGGAAGATTATAAATAAAGAAGTGATACCCCTTCAACAGAAGGAGAGTACTGGCTGTAGATGATACGAATTGTCAGATGATTATTGATACGGTTGTCATAAAGGTTCATGAGGACCATAGCTGTTAATAGAAGGTTCCAGAGAAACATTTGTTTGTATTAGCGCCATATTTAATTGATATTCAGACTATCAGAAATCAGGTTCAGAGTATTTAACCCTTTCTCAGAGACCTTTATCCTTCATTTGGAAGAAGATTAAGAAAAAGATAACTTTGATGCAGTTCGAATAGTTCAGTTAATTAACCCCATATCAGACGTTACACGTCAAGCCTCAGATGTACCCCGACCTAAGAGTAGGGAGACAGCGGATATCTCAACACACATGAGAGATTTTTATATTGAGACGATAACAAAATGGAACCAACAGGATGATGTTTCTGAAGTACTTAGAGACTATGGGAAATTGTCTTCTAAAGACACCTGGGCCGTACAGATTGTGGAATATACGATATATTCGGGTGATGCAAACTTCATAAAACAACCACCAAAAATACACATTGCCTTCGCTGGGAAATACAAGAAGTCTCTAGATAACCTACAGAAGCATGGATCTATCAGACCATCAACGTCACCATGGGCTTTGCCCATCGTGTAGTCAAGAAGAAGAGTGGTTCGGTGAGGCTATGCATAGATGTTATCCGCCTTACTCTGGTAACCGATAAAGATACTTTTTTTTACTTTCTAGAATCCAAGATTGTCCAAGATGCTGCAACGTGTTTTTTTTTAACCTTGATCTTACTTCAGCCTACAACCGAGTTCCTATCCAGAATGGAGACATTTCAAAAACAGAGTTGGTTTTGCGATAGTTCAGTCAGCTTCCAACGATGCATCGAAGTAGATCTATCTGTATTTCAGTGGGTCTCGCGTTCCTTGTACCGGTCTAATCGTCATTTAAGGAAAACACAATAGGTGACTACATGTAGGGGACCTTGTTAAACCTGGAAAAGCTACTCAACAAGCTGTATTGCACACGGTGTTCCCGGTTTGAAGATCCTTACATGACGAACTTCCCGCAGGCCTAACCTGGATGATGTTGCAATTCTTGGCCGTACGTTTGCGGAACACACGCAGAGACTTTTACATTACTAAAGCTTGCCAAGCTAAAACTTAAGCCAGATAAATGTGGTTTGATGAAGAAGGAATTGGAGTTCCTTGGACACGTTATTTCTGATAATGGAATTCGCCCAAATGAGGAAAATGTGAAGAAGAAACCTGGCCCTCCCCGAAGTATGTCGCCGAAGTCAGAGGAATCATGCTTAGGCCCCTATAAAGATAAGGTGTGAAAGATTAACAAGATTAGTGATATGACTGCCTGAGGGGTTTGTACTGACAGCGGTACACTCGAGAAACTGTTTCAGCAGGCGGGTGTCAAAGTCTAGATTATGGCAGTTGGAAAGTGAAAGCAGAGATCCTTGAGATTCAACCCAAAGCGACTTGTAAATGTCACAACATTTTCAAATACATTTTCCCAGAAGACAACATAATTAAAGCGGAAATCAACTGTATTGAGAAGATTAGTCTTTAGGTAGTCGGCCGTCAACACAACGCGATCCATTTGGTGCCTGGTCAGACCAGACGCAACGGAAAGTATATTACAGGCTCAGAGTGAAGACGAGAGAGCGATGGCAGGCAGGAGAAAGGCTTATGACCAGCCGAGGGAGAATCGTTCTAAGGACAGATTCCCATGTGTCCTGTGAGTAAACAGTAAATTTTGTAAATCGTGTAAAACGAGTTGCCTTTCTACAGCAAGAAGTTTGTTCTAAGAAAATCAGCTTGTAGCACCCTGTTTTAATATTTCTATACCAGTGCTGAAGGTATGCTAATTGTTTGACAACTATTCGGAACTCACAAACCACAGGTACTCATGTAAAGAAGGGTGGTAATACGGAAAGAGGAAGAAGTGTGGAGTAGAAGTCGGGGGAAGCTTAAAAGTCTTGAATGCAAAAAACTTAAGGTATCCTGGTATCCAGCTATCCAACGAATGACTGAGTATGTCGATCTAATTCGAAACAAGGATAGGGTACCTCGGCAGCATGAGACAGGCCTTTCCACAAAATATAACCTGAATGAGACGCATCCGGATCGTCCTGAAATGAGCTCGAGTTCTAAAGCAGCTGAGACGCCATGGGTACAGGGCTATGCTATGTCGACGCTTTGAAAGAAGCAGTTGGAGGACCCTGCCATAGAACATGTTCCAAGATGGTACGAGGAAGATGGATGGCCCTCTGTATCAGACGTGTGTGCATCGAGTGCAGCCTTCAGATATTATTGGAATTCATGCGAGTCTCGAGGTAAATGATGGGTATTGTTCCGAAGATTTGCACGCAAGAACGCGACAGTCAGTCATTGTCAGTTTCTGGTACCCAGAAGTATGAGAGGTGACATACTGAATCAAACGCACGATTCCATCCTTGCAAGGCTTTTAGGGCGAAAAAAACCTTCCTGAGCAAACAATGCAGATATTTTCATTGGCGGAAACTACGAGAGGATATGGACATCTAGGTACGTCGTTGTGACACTTGACAAGTCACCCATATCTACTCTTAGAGCACCTCTAGATAGGCTTTCAATAGGCATTTCAGGATGTCTTCCGGAGATGGAGCGAGTGAATTAGTACAGGTGCTCGGGTAATTCTAAGTAAAGTAATTGGCAGGTATGGTTGTCCTTTAGCTTTGCACAGTGATCCGGGTTCCAATTTTTAGAGAACTCTGTAAACTAGTGGAAATTCGGAAAACTCGAACGATGTACAGATATCCCAAATGCAACCGAAAAATCGGGCAATTGAACCGAACCATAGTGCGCATGATTAGGACCTAATTAAGAAATGAACAAGAAAACTGGGACCTGTTCCTGAGATGTTTGGTCACAGATAATATAGGCACCCCTCGGGGCGGGACAGGGTTGAAACCATACTCATGCTTGGACGAAAAGTAAGACGCGATAGAGGCAGAGGCGATAATCGGTAAGTAAGACGCGATAGAGGCAGAGGCGATATTCGGTAAGTAAGACGCGATAGAGGCAGAGGCGATATTCGGTAAGTAAGACGCGATAGAGGCAGAGGCGATATTCGGTAAGTAAGACGCGATAGAGGCAGAGGCGATATTCGGTAAGTAAGACGCGATAGAGGCAGAGGCGATATTCGGTAAGTAAGACGCGATAGAGGCAGAGGCGATATCGGTAAGTAAGACGCGATAGAGGCAGAGGCGATATTCGGTAAGTAAGACGCGATAGAGGCAGAGGCGATATTCGGTAAGTAAGACGCGATAGAGGCAGAGGCGATATTCGGTAAGTAAGACGCGATAGAGGCAGAGGCGATATTCGGTAAGTAAGACGCGATAGAGGCAGAGGCGATATTCGGTAAGTAAGACGCGATAGAGGCAGAGGCGATATTCGGTAAGTAAGACGCGATAGAGGCAGAGGCCATATTCGGTAAGTAAGACGCGATAGAGGCAGAGGCGATATTCGGTAAGTAAGACGCGATAGAGGCAGAGGCGATATTCGGTAAGTAAGACGCGATAGAGGCAGAGGCGATATTCGGTAAAGCTATTTCCGATAATCAAGATGAGATGACTTCCTATGGCAAATACACAGAAGCAACTGAACTTGTGGTAAACTGTCAAAAGAAGACGTATGATGCTAATACCCTGTGGCACAGGTACAAACTAGGAGATTACGTTTGGTACTATCATGAGAAACGAGAGAAGGGAAACAGTGTCGAAATGAAAGTTCATAGTTGATACCAGGTACCAGGACCCTAGTGATGTGAGAGTACCACACATCCACATCCATGATTGATAACGATGATGGGATCACGGCGATGATAAAGATGTTGGGACAACGGATGATGATGATGATGATGACGATGATGAAGACGATGATGATGATGATGATCCCTGGCAGATTCACCATGGTGACCAGAGTAGGATCCAATGTCCTAACCACGGGTTAACCAGATAAGAGATGTGCATAGAGAAGCCAACCTGAAGGAGACATAACAGATATTGAATTAATATTGTCTCGATTGAATGCACATTGTTGCCGAGAATAGCTGACACTTATGTGGGCGACAGTGTGACGACTTGGTACTTTGATGTAACAAATTTCTCCTGTTAATATTTCCAGTAAAATTACTGCTGAAATTGTTGACTAACGTCTGTTCCCGTATATTATTGCATATATCATATGTGACATAATATTGTCACGGTCAACCAGTACTTCGATCCCTGAGAGAAATACCCTGGTGAACGATCAGGATGACAATTAATATATATATCTATGAATTACCTTTGATTTATCAATTCTGACACCGCCGGTTTTCAGTGGAAGGTGCATTTAACCAAATACACGATTCAGCCGTCGCCGTCGTATTCAGCCGTCGCCCAGTAACACATTCCGCGTCCATAATCCAAAGACTTAATAAAAATAACAACTTTAGAACCAAATACAGAGAAAAACTTAGTATACAAAACATAGGCTTGTTTCCTCCAAGAGAGAAACGGTCAACAGTTTTCAATGATGCTGGCAAGACATCATGATGTTCCAAAAATATCAAGTTCGTATCGCTGATCAGTTTTCGTAATCCATATAATTTTCGTTATCTCAGTCACATTTTGATTGGAACTGTTCATATGAACATCATGCGTATGTTGGAGTACATGAGTTCATACGGCCCCTAGCCCAGAGTCAAACGGAATTGGACACAAGTTACGAAACGTAACTCTATAGTTGTTGATCGCTACGCTCGTATTTTGCTACCAGCATGCGATAGATATCGCAAATTTTGATAAACTTTGAGTGAAGGCGCTTGGTGCTATAGCCATAACTTTTATAAGAATCTTAAATCGATGATAATATTTTATTCATCTCAATTGTACTGGAGCAACACCAGGATAAACATCATTATTACTGTAATAATCAATATACTTCATAAATATTCATAGGCGAAGGCAGAAATTACAAGCGTCTAGTCCGTCATTCATAATCCAGCCGTCGTCCATTAGAGAATATCCGCGTCCATAATCCAAAGACCTATTCCATTTTCCATATAACAGTATTAGCACCTAATTCAAAAAGACAATCATAGTATACATAAACATAGGCTTGTTTCCTGCAAGAGAGAAGCGGTCAACAGTTTTCAATGATGACGGCAAGACATCATGATGTTCCAAAAATATCAAATCCGCTACATAGGCGATCTTCTCAGTGTGTATAATCGCCATACAAATGACGCAGTGAAGGATATATTTCTACCTTCACTGGATTTGCCGGAAACTACAGATAGCACTGTCATATTTACACCTGTATCTCTCTATAAAATTGAAGCGGGCCTTCTCACTCGTCGACTTTACGAAAAGAGAAATGATTACAATTTCGACATCGTAAGCTATCCTCTTCTGGACAGTAAAATTTCAGTGAGACCTGCATATGGCGTATCCATATCGCGCCTAGTAGCATTTGTAAAATGTGACAATTTTAATCAATTTCACAAAACGCTATCGCAAAAACTTATAAAACAGTGCTATACCAGCAAGAGCCTCAACACAAAGTTTCTTAAATTTAGCGAGACATATCGCATGCTGATAGAACAAAATACGAGAATTGTGTGCAAGATTTATGGCGTTAAGTTTCGTAACATGTCTAAATCCGCTTAACTCGATGTGGAGGCTAAGAATGTCCGGTGGCTACGAGTGTCCGGCTCCTATCTTTCAACCCAGTTAAGACATTTTTCTCCACATTGGAGATAAGTGCCCGTCCTTAGTTGCAATAGAAAATGATATGAAAAGGGACACTAATCTCCAGGACACTTTTATCCATCACACCGGCATCACTGAAAACTGTTGACCGCTGCAGTCTTGCAGAAAACTAGCCTGTGTTCATGTATACTATGATTTTTGTTAATTTGGTTCTAAATTGCTATTATATGAATTAGGTCTTTGGATTAGAGACTTGGAAATTTTTAACAGACGTCCGCTGAATTTTGAATGACGGAATAGACGCTTACATTTTGCATTAATTTTCTGTGTTGGCGCTGCTGTACTATCAGTAAGATCTATCCCGTTGTTATCTGACGCTGGTATTCCGCAAGTTTATTCTCCGCTGTTCGTATATAGTTTCGGTCTCGGATTATAAACCGGCATTCATCTTTGGGCTATCCCATGATAACCGCTCCCCTTAATCGGGTAGAAGAGACACAAGACCAACTTAACCACAGATAGACGTAGTTCGATATACATCGCTGGGAGATATTGTGTACACCCAGACGCCAAATTTCGTCACAAATGTGGTTTGGGGAATTTCTTCCTTCTTAATATGAACTTGGTTGTAGGCTGATCTATGATCTAGGATAGAAAAACATGTCACACCCTCAATCGGGTCAAGTGGAAAGGAATCTCTATGCGTTAAGACGGCGAAAATCTATGCATGGCCTTACTGGACCAGATTTCTTCCTAACACTATAGGTGAAAACGGGGATGACGTTGACGGTCTGGCGTTCTGTAGGTTCTCTAGGGCCTTCTTGTCTTTCTCAGCGAACGCCATGGGTAGTGTTCTTGGTGGCTGCTTGATAAGTTCTGCATTACCTGTCTCATCAAATCGGTATGTAGGATACTCTAATTATCAGACTACGATACAATAAACCAGAGTACACAGAGTTCAGTAGGATTATTAACGATGCATTTATTCTGATTCTATAAACAGGTATGTAGCACACATATGAGATACAATGTACTTAATGTGCAATGGGTGATGTTATATACCCTAAAACCGTGATCTTACAGTACCCTATTAACCGGTGACCAACCAGTCTATTATGTTGCTATGATGTTATTGTCGTTGCATGTCTGATAGCAACCAACAAATCACATGGCCAGCAAATTTTATATGTGGTGCCTTGCCCATTCCATCATGTTGCTAGGAATTACTGACATCGACATATCCAAAGAAAGATTATTTTCCTTGGAACACACTCCGAATAGCCTCAGCATAATTGTTCAATCAATGAGTAGGTTTTACGGATCAATCCTGATTTCCAATATTAAATCGCTTTTTATAATACACAGCAGATCAATAGATTTCCCAGGTTAAACCATACTTCCATCTTGGGTCGCTCTCTGAGAAATTCTGCTGTCAGACCCAAAATATGTTCGGCTTACCTCTGGCACATCACGAACGCAGTGGGTGCATCTCATGATGACCAGAACCGAACGGAGCCTGCACGCAACCCCGCTGCAAGACAAACCATGTGGGACTATTCGCCTGGTTATAAAGACCTGCCCTCTCACACTAGCCTACCCACCTCACTGGGATGGCTCTATGACCATCTGCATCCACTGGCTTGATCCTCACTATCACCCTGGAATCCCAGTGGTAGCCTTTCTTGAGACATGGGTGGTCACCGTTAACATTACAGTTTAATATCCTACACCAAATTAATATACTCGTTTGTACTCTTGACACCAAAAATGTAGGCTACTCTAATTAGCAGACTACCATAAAATAAACCAGAGTACACAGAGTTCAGTAGGAATATTAACGATGCATTTATTCTGATTCTATAAACAGGTATGTAGCACACAGATGAGATACAATGTACTTAATGTGCAATGGGTGATGTTATATACCCTAAAACGGTGATCTTATGAACCCTATTAAACGGTGACCAACCAGTCTATTATGTTGCTATGATGTTATGTCGTTGCATGTCTGATAGCAACCAACAGATCACATGGCCAGCAAATTTTATATGTGGTGCCTTGCCCATTCCATCATGTTGCTAGGAATTACTGACATCGACATATCCAAAGAAAGATTATTTTCCTTGGAACACACTCCGAATAGCCTCAGCATGATTGTTCAATCAATGAGTAGGTTTTACGGATCAATCCTGATTTCCAATATTAAATCGCTTTTTACAATACACAGCAGATCAATAGATTTCCCAGGTTAAACCATACTTCCATCTTGGGCCGCTCTCTGAGAAATTCTGCTGTCAGACCCAAACTACGTTCGGCTTACCTCTGGCACATCACGAACGCAGTGGGTGCATCTCATGATGACCAGAACCGAACGGAGCCTGCACGCAAACCCGCTGCAAGACTAACCATGTGGGACTATTCGCCTGGTTATAAAGACCTGCCCTCTCACACTAGCCTATCCCACCTCACTGGGATGGCTCTATGACCATTTCACCTATTTTCTGTTTACAACCGATAAATACTGACCAGGTCATGTCACCTATACCTATCCTCTACATGCAGTATAAACAGAAGATTTCCTTCTGGTCAACGGTAAACATGAACACCCACAGCATTGATAACACTGTGACAAATCCTGGTGATAATGATATTTTGAAGAAATCCGGTATCGCCACATACTTTAACACATCTAGATACGGGTCTTTACATGTAAAAACATAGATCACCAATCACCAATCTGTATGGTGAAAGCTATATCTAACAGAACTCGGACAAAAAGCAAAATAAAGTACTAGTAACACTAAGCTAATCAAAATATTAAGAAAATGACCTAACTATAATTATCAAAAAAAATTAGAGCCGGTCACACTCACCCTCACTTTTGTTTACTCTGCCCTCAGATAAACTAAACCCTAATCTTGTCTCCTATCACTTACTGGGTAAATCGGACAACAGATGGTTCCGAGAAGAACTTTCCACGTTTTATTTTCAAGTGTTCTGCAAGGCCACCCATCATCATGATAATACCACGCGTTTCTCAATAACTGACCAGAGCACTCGGGCAACTCATTTTAAGACAGTTGACAGGACTCGCTGTTGCTAACATCGACATTCATCATGCCGTGGTGGCTGATGGTAATTTCAGTAGTAGTATACTCCAGCTGAACCTCTCCACTTTAAACATCTACAGGTACCATTACTCCAACCCTGGTTCTAGGCTTTAGTCAAACATCCTTCTTCATAATGTTGACCAGTTTAACGTAAAATGAGCCACTTGTATACAAGTGTGCCCATCTGGAGAGAATTACCTTGCAATAGAGAGGCCAGTGGTTCTACCAAATCACAGGGCCCACAGTGTGTCCTACCACGTGGACATCACTAGCGAGTATGTACCGACCAACGGACATCACCGTCTTCAGCGCTGGTACCCCGATCAACCACAGCAACACGACAAACCACAGCAACACGACAAACTCCGACTGCAACAGAGAGATTCCTGTGGCACAGGAAACAGACCAGCGTACCGTGGCAATTGCTGCAATACATTAGTCACTATTTTGGACCCTCCCTGCTGCTATTCTCGAACTATCCTATCTATAAGTTTTACAAGTGCATGGGAAAAGCCTGACAAAATTTCTCCTTCTCTCTGCTATCTTTCGTTAAAAAACCTCAGAATCTCGGAGGGTATCAATCTTTCCCCATATACTTCTCTCAGGGCCTTCAACAATTCCTATGCAGTATTCATTCTTGAAAAATACCTAACCTCAAACCGGGCAGGGCCATCTAAATGTGATACCAGGAAGTCAACAGTCTCCCTGTACCCTAAACTAAGGGACTGAACTACTGACTTGGCGTCCTGTACCAAGTCTTCAATAATAGATTGTCCTGAAAATCTTTTCAACTTTCTCTGTCTTGGAATGTTGACTGTCACGGGGGTCCGCTCTGCTACAGCCTGGCCCTGCAATGATAGCAGGAGCCCTCTATCATTCTGGCTCCAGCCGAAGTGCCTCCAGCTTCCCTCGGGGATACCTCCAGGTATTCCACTGATTTTCTTCCACTGCCTTGATCCTCACTATCACCCTAGAATCCCAGTGGTAGCCTTTCTTGAGACATGGTTGGTCACCGTTAACATTACAGTTTAATATCCTACACCAAATTAATATATTCTTTTGAGCTCTATCCCACTTCTGACACCAAAAATGTAGGCTATTCTAATTAGCAGACTACCATAAAATAAACCAGAGTACACAGAGTTCAGTAGGAATATTAACGATTTATTTATTCCGATTCTATAAACAGGTATGTAGCATACAGATGAGATACAATGTACTTAATGTGCAATGGGTGATGTTATATACCCTAAAACGGTGATCTTATGAACCCTATTAAACGGTGACCAACCAGTCTATTATGTTGCCATGATGTTATTGTCGTTGCATGTCTGATAGCAACCAACAGATCACATGGCCAGCAAATTTTATATGTGGTGCCTTGCCCATTCCATCATGTTGCTAGGAATTACTGACATCGACATAACCAAAGAAAGATTATTCTCCTTGGAACACACTCCGAATAGCCTCAACATAATTGTTCAATCAATGAGTAGGTTTTACGGATCAATCCTGATTTCCAATATTAAATCGCTTTTCATAATACACAGCAGATTAATAGATTTCCCAGGTTAAACCATACTTCCATCTTGGGCCGCTCTCTGAGAAATTCTGCTGTCAGACCCAAACTACGTTCGGCTTACCTCTGGCACATCACGAACGCAGTGGGTGCATCTCATGATGACCAGAACCGAACGGAGCCTGCACGCAACCCCGCTGCAAGACTAATTATGTGGGACTATTCGCCTGGTTATAAAAACCTGCCCTCCCACACTAGCCTACCCACCTCACTGGGATGGCTCTATGACCATTTCACCTATTTCCTGTTTACAACTGATAAATACTGACCAGGTCATGTCACCTATACCTATCCTCTACATATACAGTATATACAGAAGATTTCCTTCTGGTCAACAGTATCGCCACATAATTTAACACATCTAGATACAGGTTTTTACGTGTAAAAACATAGACCACCAATCACCAATCTGTATGGTGAAAGCTATATTTAACAGAACTCGGACAAAAAGCAAAATAAAGTACCAGTAACACTAAACTAATCAAAATATTAGGAAAATGACCTAACTATAATTATCAAAGTAATGCCGGTCACAGGTGCACCCCAGGTCGTATTCGTCTTTGGAAAATACGTTCCCGTAACCTCTCAGCAAATCAGCAACAGCTTTATGTTTGCCTGGTACCAGTCTGTGTACCATCTCATTGTACAGGTCCCTAAGATGTGTCGGGACGTCCACTTTCTCCCTACTCTTAGGTCAGGGTACATCTGACGCTTGATATATCGGGTATGGGGTTAAGCATTTGGATTCTACGGACTGCCTCAATGTTATCTTTTCGCAATCTTCTTCCATATTAAGGAGGACCTTAATATCAGGATCCACGTATTCTGCATATCCGACACATCTTTGATGTTAAATGGCCTTGAGCTCAGGGAAAGTGTTAAGTACGATGTTATTGGTACTCTCGGCATCAACAAAACATAAAGCTATAACGAGGGAAGGATTCTCTGTAAACTCTGGTGAATCTTCCAAACGATTTGTCAGAGGTTCAATAGCGACCACATTTGTTTGATTTGGAGGTAAATACATTGTGTTGCTACAAAGTGTAATTGGTTAGATGATCGTTCTAGTTGTCTATCCAGTTATTATGATATAACGTTCGCCGTTGTTCTTTAACTGCAAGTTTATTCACAAATCTTGGCGAGCAGTTTTGTCGATGGTCGCCATTTTTGCCAAGAGATCAATCAGGAGGTTTCGCTTTCGACCAGTTCTAGTTGTATTTTAAAGTAAGTTTCTCTTAGCTTAACTTCTGGTGCACGACCTTCGTAACACAGAGGTTATGCAAAGGTCGCCGGTGAACTGTAACAGACGGGACACACGAATTTTATTTACTTTGCTTTGAGGCGAAAACCAAAAACATTCACCCTTCGATGAAATAACAAAGGGAGACTACTAATGGCACTCTCATGACGAAAACACCCTTGGTACCGAACGGAGATATTCTAACACAGGGTAAATCAATAGCATAAAGCTCGGGATAATATTTCGAGGTAAAAATAAATCTCGATAAGGGACAATTAAACACAATAGGTCAAGGTGGAGGGGAGGGGATGCCGGCGTACTGAGAAGAAATCATATAATACCACAGGCCAATTTTCTAACTGCACATTTGAAAACATTACAAAAACAAAAACTGATCCCTGTGATGATCTGTATCTCAGTGACACTTTTATTGTAACTGTTCATGTGACCATCTTGAAAGACATGACCACGACATGACCATGACCACACCGGCTTGAGCGGTAGTAGTTACAAATATCCAAGAGCAATGATGTAATAGCAGCCCTATCAAGCCATCTAATGGAAATTGATGAACTACGGGACCGTTTGATGAAAGAAAGGCCCCAACGGGGAAAATGTTAGTATACTGCAAGTCATTACTTCACCAGCGTACAAAGTCAGCCATCCCACATCGAGCCAACCAAGCTAGAGAGGTTATGCATAAGTTGTCTCCCTTGATATGATGAGCTTTCCGTGCAGGAATTGTCTGCCTTGATGTGATAAGAAATATCAATTACAGAATTTGCCTTCCTTGACCCAACAGCAGCACCCATTCCATTCTAGATACTGCGGCAGACTTACTACAGCAGCCCGAACACTGAAAATCTTACAACATTTTCATCTATACCCGTGAGAGCGTTTTATTTTCATCTATGTTTAGTTGTGAAATATATATACGGTATTATTGATGTTTATCCTGGTATATTGGTTCAGTTAGTCCAAGGGCCTTGGTCGAAATTGGTACCAGCTAATAGGTGGTCAATGGTAATGATGGCTTTCAAATAGGTATATTTATCCGGAGATGGAATCTACATGTATCTGTGATAGCAGATTTTTCACCCCTTGCATGTACATTTGATGACGCTTTTCTGCTGTTTTTCCCGATTCTGCCGACACCACGATTCGTTGTTTGACTTTAAAGAGGTATTTAAATATAGTTTTTACTCATATGTGATAACAGATGTAAATCGACAGATCAGGAGTAGTTTTAACAGATGTTCTGAACCCTACCCCTTTCCCTAATTTGATACCAAACTTGGGGGTGGGGGAGTGAAGTATGGTCTCCTGAATATTTTTATTATTCTAGCTGCTGGTTTAGTTTCCGGCTATTCAAACATGTTTGATGAATCATGTATCTCACGTAATACTCTGATGACGCCACAGTGACCTAATAACGCGAGAAATTAATATTTCCATTTGAATTTTTGTCTATTTTCCATTCGATTTTTTCCTCGATTTCTGCTGGTATCACCTGAGATGGCAGATTACGTTGATGGTTCTCCAAAGGGTATTTATATGTAGATGTCCCCCATGTCTTATCTCAACAAATCGGTAACTCAAGGGTAGTTTCCGAAACCCAATTTTCTGAAACGGACGGACAAAACTCCCACGGACAAAACCCACAGGAAACAAAAAACCCATATTTTTCTAAGCCACTTCAACAAGAAAAAGATTAAGACATGATAAATGATAACATCTGAAGACAATGTTATTTCATATTGTATGGGGTTTTTTTGTTTTTTTTTTGGTTGGCGGATATGGATCAGTTGGACGCTAGCTTTGCCTATCAGGCGAAAATCGACGAGTGCAAAGTGCTGATGTTATTCCCGGTCATGCGATCAATGTTTCCGGTGACACTCTTTTGGGCATTCGCGTCGTCTTGTTAAACCATATTCTGTCGGAGATGTCAGGTTTGGCAGCAGATGGAGACTGATGGTGGTGATACTATACGTAGAAGTGTGAGCTGACTGCGACTGTGGAGAAAACTCCAATATCCTGTTGCGAAGAGGTCGGTTGGAAGTAAGGGAGGTGAGACAGTCCAGACTTGAAGTGCGGAGAAGTGAGGAAGGTGAGAAGGCGCAGACTGAGGAGAAGGTGCAGACTGTGGACAAGGGCGTAGACAAGTTGTGAAGTTTGGGGGGGCTTAGGGGGAGAGTCTGAGAGGGGGGTCTCCCCCCTCGCAGCGTAGATTTTTTTTTTATAAATTGATGGTAAATTGGCGCTCACTGGGAGCATTTGAGCGGTAAAAGTTGAACTTGTTTTTTGCGAAAATCTCTATAACAGTGGCGATCACTGCACTGATATACAAGGTGAAATGATCGTTCAATCCGGGGTTTGCACTATATTAATTCAAGTTATTTCTTAGATAATACTATTTTGCCTAGATAGCAGGGGCGGGGTTTTGATGCGTGGTTGACCGCATGAGTTCTTGTGGTCGTTCTGAAGTTGCCAAACTTATCAAAAATGTAAACTTAGGGGTCCTTTCTCGGAATAGTAGCGAAAAGTATCCATATTCATCATATTTACACCAGTTAAATAGTGATTTTGTGTCTGGGTTAGATTTTTTACCTATATATTTCTAGGGTTTCTCTGTGAAAATTATTCGAGAGTTCGTATCTCTCGTTTGTGAATAAATAAATACGGAACAAATGACTGGGATCTCAATTAAAAAAAAGTTTATGGTGAAAAAGTTCTGAAAAAAAACTTTTCAGCCAACGTGTTGACCTTTTTCCTCCAAATGGGCGATATTTGATTGAATTGGAGCACATTATTCGTTTCTCGGAGAAAATCACACGGGATCTTTGAGTCCGATATCGCCAAACTGTTGCGTTGTTCTCTGACCGATTACAATTATTCTAGTCCTTCTGGTAAGCATTGTTGATTTTACTTCCCCTGTAATATGCAACAATTGATAAAGATATGTGACAGGCTAAACATTTACTTCTCTGCTATGTTTCCTTTTTGTTTCTTTCTTGCTTTCTTTCCTTTTTTCTCCCTTTTTGTTTTTTTTTTTCTTTTCTTTTTGTTATTTTTTTTTGACGGACGCCAATATTTGGGGGGGCTGAAGCCCCCCCAAGCCCCCCCTTGTCTACGCCCTTGGTGGAAGTTGTGCGTAAAGGCTAGATGATTGTTGAAGTCGTGTGTGATGTGTCAAAGTTATGCAGAAAAGTGAGCAGAGAAGAAATGGATGTTAGAGATCCAGACCATTTAGAGGGTTAGTCTAAACATCATGTGCGGACTCCTCGTCCCACTGGTTCAAAGAAGAAGATGATCTCTTGTCTCGAGAGGAAACAGTGTAAGATTCTTCAGATCGTGAATTCACTAAAAAGCTACAAAGAAGCTAGATTGTGTTTTTGAACAACGATAATGATGTTATGGCAGAGGGTTCATATTTTACGTAAGAATCACGAGACAATGCATACAATAGCCAAGTCTGGGGACAACAATGTGTCTAGACCTGTGCTTTTTCAATGACACAAAGACAAAGTACAATAGTTCCTACATGAAGTATCGATCCAGTAGAGAGAGACGTTCTTAGAAGTGTTTATAAAGTGCCCGAGTCGGCAAAACATGAAAGAATTATTTGAGGACGAGTGTGCGGTCCGCTTTGCTAAGTATATGGACATGGTGGTTGATTTGAAAGGGCACCTGGCGAAGAAACATTGAAGAAGAAAGTCTCACAAGAGATTGTTTGACAACGATTGATTAATGATGTAATTTTTGTTATTAGATATATGTACTCTCATTACGTTTAGAGTATTTATTGGTAATGTTCTTTGATATAATTTGAGCTTGTCGATATATAGCTGAATTATTGCTGAACGCGAGATTAAATCTAATTATCTCTATCCCTTGTACTGCATGCCAGATCACTCTTTAAGAACTGGAAAACACACAAGGGGTCGTAATTGGGAGCGATATGCAAGAGGTGGGAAAAATTGACAACATCTGGCGACTAAAAAGCAACCATATGACACTACAGGAAAGCTTTCCTCGGCACCTAACATTCAGACCCAAGATTATTCAGATTATTTCAAAGCCCGTTCCTTCTCATTCACCAAACGCTATATAGACGATCTTCTTGCTGTGGATATTAATCGCTATATAAACGAAGCAATGAAGGATATATATCCACCATCACTGGATTTGAAGGAAACTACAGATGACCCTAGCGGCACATCTTATTTAGAACCTATATCTATATACGAGCGTAGCGTGCAAGATCAATGGCGTTACATTTGGTAACTTGTGTCTAATCCCACTTAACTCGGGGCTAGGGGCCGTATGAACCTCTGTATTTCAAGATCCTGATAGTGTTCATATGAACAGTCACAATCAAAGCTTGTCTGAGATACATAATGCTCTAGATAACAACTTTACAACGTATATCATATGGATTAAAAATACTGATCAGCGATACGGATTTGATATTTTTGGAACATCACGATGTCTTGCTGGCATCATTGAAAACTGTTGACCGCTTCTGTCTTGCAGGAAATTAGCCTAGTTTTATGCATACTATGATTTATCCTTTTAATTTGGTGCTAATGTTATTATACGAATTAGGTCTTTGGATTATGAACACAGAAATTCTTTAATGGACGAAGGCTGAATATTGAATGACGGACTAGACGCTTGCATTGTATTCCCTCAATTCGTTGGAGCGAGTCTACGGGTGTAGGGCTCAACCTTCCCTCAGGTAGTTGGAGCAAGTCTATGGATGTAGGGCTCAACCTTCCCTCAAGTCGTTGCCTGTTGCTGCACTGGTCCTGCCCGGTCCTGCTTGATGAGGAATTAATACTGTCCCGGTGCCGCCCTGGCACTGTCTCGGTGCTGTCCTGTCACTGCTCCGGCGCTGCCCCAACACTGTCCTGACACTGTCTCAACACTGTTCCGGTGCGGCCCTAGCACTGTCCTGGCGCTGCGCCGACACTGTCCCAACACTGTCCCGGTGCTGCTCTGGCACTGTCTCAACACTGTCCTGGCACTGCCCCAACACTGTCCCGGTGCTGCCCTGGCACTGTACTGGCGCTGTCCTGGCGCTGCCCTGACACTGTCCAAACACTGTCCTGGCACTGTCCCAACACTATCGCAGTGCTGCCCCGGCACTGTCCTGTCGCTGCCCCGGCACTGTCTCTGCGCTGTCCTGGCACTGCCTCGACATCGACAAAACACTGTCCCGGCGCTGTCCTGGCACTGTCCCGGCGCTGCCTTGACCCTGCCTTGGTGCTGTACTGGCACTCTCCCGGCGCTATCATGAAACTGTCTTGTTGCTGCCCTGGCACTACCCGACACTGCCCCAACACTGTCCCAGTGATGCCCTTGCATTGTATCTGCGCTGTCCTGGCGCTGTCCCAACACTGCGACCACACTCTCCTGGTACTGTATCGGTCCTACCTGGCGATGCCATAGCTTTGTCGTATATCTATAATATTTTATGGGACGTTATATTAAATATGTTGGGGACCTGGCTTTAATTTAGTGTCAGTCGTACACTTCTTCCCGGGATTGTACACCCTCTACCGGTGAAACGACTTGTACTGTCCCTACTTTTAAAGCTAAATCAGAAAATACGCGGCTTTCTGCTGGCTGACCTTCACAGGGGCATCAAAGATGTCTAAGTTCCAATCAAGTTTGCAGGCAAACGTTGTAAACGATGTCGTATCATGAATATTAAAGCGTAGATATATGGTCACATCAGCAAATGGGAAGTACATGTAGCTTCATTTTCAAGTTTGCAAGGGGCAGAAATTGTATGAAATGACCGGTGCTCGTTCTTTGGAAATGTCTCACAGAAGATTTCATAATGAACCTATTGACGATGTTTTTACTTTTATTGCAAGAGGTCGGACATATTCCGTCATGTTGAAGGAGGAGGGGGAGCCTAAAACTTGGAGACAGATTTGCAAAATCTCATGTTATTGATGGAAATTACCAGGAAGCAATATTTACAGCTTACGGCTAACTGATTTTGTACCATGGTACAAAATAATCATAGGCATCCTATAAATACGATTTATGGCAGGCTTGGCATTTTTATCCCATGGTACAAAATAATTATAGGCATCCGATAAATACGAATTATGGCAGGCTTTGCTATTTTATCCCATGGTACAAAATAATTGTAGGAGTGAGTGAGTGAGTGAGTGAGTGAATATGATACACTCTTAAAACGCAAATGTTAGATTTAACATCTAGAGTATTGGAGGAGGGATTAAAGCATTTAGAAAGTGTTGTTTCACCACTTTTTAAGTGCTGGATGCAACAGCTTAAATGTTGCATTTAACACTTGAAAGTGGTGAGTAGTATAGAAAGGTGATTTAAGGTAACATTTTCCAGGGAGGTAACTCTCTGTGGCGACAGGTGGCGTTGTTGAGGTCACGGGGAGGTCAAGTGCACTATAGTTCCGACAGGGGGCGCCACCAGCCCAAGAGACCAAAAAGCTACCTCCGTACACAGAAGAGTTCCAATTTTTGCAGGGTATGTAATCCTCCGCGGTGATGCGGTCTGGTGGTGATGCGATCTGCCTCAGCGAAGAGAAAATAGTCCTAAAAACGTGGGGAGCCGGGTAAAAATTCTCCAGACTTCAAATACGCTGCATGGACGAATTGGGTCGAGTGAAGCTCGCCTTCAGTCATGTCATGGGTGTTTTCATAGAAAAAAAATTAAATAAATAAATAAATAAAAAGCGGAAAACGGACTCCTACAAATATATGTATTATACAATATACGGGGAATGCCTGTATGGGTATATCCCTATACTGGCTATAGGGGTATAGGTCCATCCTGGGAAAATTTTTGTGGGGTTTACCATGGGTTGTTTGGTTTTGGTTTTCTCGTCTCGCCAAGAAAAACACGATGGGAGGGGTCCCGGAGCTAAGCGGTGAAATTTTTCGAAAAGTACGGGGTAGGTCTGTATATAGCCCCATACTGGCTATGGGGGTATAGGTCCAACCTGGGAAATTTTTTGTGGGCTTTACTATGGGTTGTTTGGTCTTGTTTTTCCCGGAGCGAAACGGTGAAATTTTTGGAAAAGTACCGGGTAGGTCTGTATATAGCCCCATACTGGCCATGGGGGTATAGGTCCATCCTGGGAATTTTTTTGTGGGCTTTGCTATGGGTTGTTTGGTCTTGTTTTTCTCATCTCGCCAAGAAAAACACGATGGGAGGGGTCTCGGAGGTAAGCGGTGACATTTTTCGAAAAGTATCGGGTAGGTCTGTATATAGGCCCATATAGCCCCATACTGGCTATGGAGGTATAGGTCCATCCTGGGAAATTTTTTGTGGGCTTTACTATGGGTTGTTTGGTCTTGTTTTTCACGTCTCGTCATTTAGAACACGTTGGGAAGGGCCTCGAAGCTAAACGGTTAACTTTTTTTTAAAAGTACCGGGTAGGTCTGTATATAGGCCCATATAGGCCTACTGGCTATGGGGGTATAGATCCATACTGGGTGGACGTTTTGGGGTCTAGGTGAGCCCCTGGTGGACCTATGGTGTCGTATGAGGTTTTATTTTGAAGCTCTCGTGAAGGAGCATCCGACTGGGCTAATGTATCGTCCGTTTTTAATATTCTGCGCATGCGCAGTCTGGCCGTGTTATAGAAATCCGGCATTTTGGGGGGTGCGTGGGGGTGTGTTTAGGGTAGAGATGGACCACTATGGGTCCAAAAGGATCGTGGGAGGTGTCCAAGTGAAGCTTGTGTGGGGTAGAGTCAGCATGGCGTGTTTTATATTGCAAGTCGCGTCAATCTGCGCATGCGCAGTTGGATGTAGTAAGTAAAGTGGCCATTTTGGGGGGTGCGTGGAGGTGGATTTGGGGTAGAGCGGGACCATCTTGGTCCGAATGCGTCGTGGGAGGTGTCATTTTGTAGCTCTTGGGGGTGTAGACCCCGATTGGAGGGCTGTCCCCAGCATCTGTGACGTCACCGGTGACGTCATCAGTAGGAGTAGTAACGAAAGTGGACATTTTGGGGCAGTGAAGGAAGGTGTTTGGGGTAGAGAGGGACCATTCTTGGTCCGCATGCGTTGTGGGAGGTGTCATTTTGTAGTTCTCGGGGTGTACATCCCGATTTGAGGGATGTTCACGTCATCGGTGACGTCATCAGTACGAGTAGTAGCGAAAGTGGGCATTTTGGGGTAGTGAAGGAAGGTATTTGGTGTAGAGAGGGACCATCCTTGGTCCGAATGCGTCGTGGAAGGTGTCATTTTGTAGTTCTCGGGGTGTAGACCCGATTTGCGGTGTGTCCACAGCATCTGTGACGTCATCTGTGACGTCATCAGTAGGAGTAGTAGCCAAAGTGGGCATTTTGGGGCAGTAAAGGAAGGTGTATGGTGTAGAGATGGACTCATCCTTGGTCCGAATGGACCGTGTGGGGTATCAGTGTGAAGCTCTCGTGGGTCAGACTGGTTTGTTTTCATTGGAACTCGCGCCAATCGGCGCATGCGCAGTTGGCCAGTGGGTTTTCCCCGTCGTTCCTCCGTCTTCCATCCGGATAGTGGTCCGAATGGACCGTGTGGGGTATCAGTGTGAAGCTCTCGTGGGTCAGACTCACTTGTTTTCATTGGAAGTCGCGCCAATCTGCGCACGTGCAGTTGGCCAGTGGGTTTTCCCTGTCGTTCCTCCGTCTTCCACCCGGCTACTGTGGTTTTACATCCGGGTCCTCGTCTTAAGACAGGTGGCTTCCATGCACAGAATACAGTGCTCTGCGCATGTCCATGTATTCTGTGCATATCCAGGCACATGATGAGGGGCACATGTTCATTCCTATGTACAGAAACCACCACCAACACCACCACACACCACCACCACCACACACCACTACCTCCACCACCGCCATCACCACCACCACCACCACCACACTCCACTACCTCCACCTCCATCACTACCACCACCACCACACACCACCGCCACCACACACCACCACAGCCACCACCACCACCACCACCACCACCACCGGGCGTTGACGGGCGTCAACGCCCGGTGGTGGTGGTGGGAGCTCCCGTGAGGCAGAGCTCTTGGATCGAAGCTCTTGGAACTCAGAGCGTGTGGAGCGCAGAGTGCGGAAGTGACGTCATCGTTTTACATCCGCGTCCTCATCTTACATCCGGGTTTTTCCATGTTTACTGTCACGTTTTTCCATGTTTACTGTCAGAGCTCGAAAGTGACGTCATCGCATGCATGCGCGCGTACCTGTGGTGTACCCTACGGGTATAGGGTAGACCAGGGATGCCCCACCATTTTGGGGTGTGAAGGAACGTGTTTGGGGTAGAAATGGACCATTCGTGGTCCGGATGCGTCGTGGGATGTGTCAAAGTGAAGCCTTCATGGTGTACATGCCGATTTGAGGATGTTCACGTCATCTGTGACGTCATCAGTACGAGTAGTAGCGAAAGTGGGCATTTTGGAGTTGTGAAGGAAGGTGTTTGGGGTAGAGATGGGCCATCCTTGGTCCAAGTGGGCAGTGTGGGGTGTCATCTTGGAGTTCTCGCGGTGCAGACCACGATTTGAGGGAAGTTCACGTCATCTGTGACATCATTGGTGACGCCATCAGTACGAGTATTAGACAAAGTGGGTATCCTGGGGGTGTGAAAGAAGGTGTTTGGGATAGAGAGGGACCATCCGTGGTCCGAATGGGGCGTGGGAGGTGTCAAAGTGAAGCTCTCGTGGTGTACACCACGATTTATGGGATGTTCACGTCATCTGTGACGTCATTGGTAGAAATACTAGCCGAAGTGGGCGTTTTCGGGGTGTGAAGGAAGGTGTTTGGGGTAGAGATGGTCCATCCTTGGTCCGAATGCGTCGTGTGGGGTGTCAATTTGTAGCTCTCGGGATGCAGGCCCGATTTGAGAGATGTTTACGTCATCTGTGGCGTCATCAGTAGGAGTATTAGCAAAGTGGGTATTTTGGGGCACTAAAGGAACGTGTTTGGGGTAGAGATGAACCATGTTTGGTCCAAATGGCCCGGTTGAGGTATCCAAGTGAAGCTTTCGTGGGGTAGAGTCGGACTGGCGTGTTTTTTATTGCTAATCGCACCAACCTGCGCATGCGCAGTTGGTGTGTAGTAAGTAAAGTGGTTATTTTGGAGAATCGAAGCTCTCGTGGTACAGACCACGATTTGAGGGATATCCACGTAATCTGTGACGTCATCAGTACGAGTAGTAGCGAAAACGGCCATTTTATGTGTGCAATGAAGTGCGTTTGAAAGGGGCCATCTTCGGTCTGGCTACCTGGTAGAGTTACCTGTGTGTGTGTACGTTTGTGTGTGTACGTGCTTGCGTGCGTATGCGTGAGGGTGTGTGCGTGTGCGTGTGTGTGTGTGTGTGTGTGTGTGTGTGTGTGCTTAGCCACATTGTGCTTAGCCGTCTCTCTTTCGGAAGATATGGAGCCGTTCTTTTCTGTCGCTGTGAGACGAAACTGTCATTGCCACAGCGTCAGGGGCAATAGGGCAAAGACCATTGTGAGACCAACGAGCCGTCGCTGGTTCCGGCGTAAGCGCTCGTGGTGCATATCCCAGGCATCACGGATGGCTCTCATAGTCCAGTAGTGGTGGGTGATAGCACACCTCTCCATCGAGTCCACTCTATCGAGAACCGCTTCTGTGAACTCTTTCAAGTCTGGCGTCGCCCCTCGGTGTCGTCGCCTTCTCCAAACATGGACCGAACCACTGCTCGGTAACCCGTGAGTGAATTACCACGGTCGCATGCTGTAAAATACGAGTCGCATAGGGATGGGTCTCCGTCATGGCTCTGCAACAGTAGGAATGGGGTGTGGGGTCCAGGGGGACGTGTTTTTTAGACCATGTTACACATGCGCGCCTACACGTAGCTCTACGTGTGTAGTCCGTGATAAGTACTATTCTGATTGGTGAGTCCAAAAAGAGAGCAACAACAACAACAACAAAGATTACAGGTTACAGATTATTATCCCTTCATCACAGCACATCCACGCTGGCGGGACCGCTATGGGTGTGTTTACAATTCACTTATGATATTGTCCGTGTATTCAGAAGTTCATTGTGCTGATCTCAGACTGCTCTTGTCCAATCAGAAGCCGACCCTCAGAATAAATATAAGTCATGTTGAAGGATGGAACACAAACTGTGGACGTCTTTCGGATTGATGGGGATCAACTGACTGTGGAGTCTGAAGACTCGACTGCAATGCTGGCATTCAGGGCTGGGTGCCTTATGGACCGACCGTTGATGTCACCGTAAATTATCCTTACGATTAAATGACTTCCTGCAGATCGAACATGTATACTCGCCAACAGCATCTTGAAAAGTAGACTCATGGATGGGGTCAAACATCACGGGTTCCTCAGCCCTCAAGCGTGCATGTCCATGGATTACATGAGGGACACATGTTCATTCCTATATGTACAGACACCACCACCAACACCACCACCACACATTACCACACACCACCACCACCATCACCACACACACACATCACCACCACCACCACCACCACACACCACCACTGTCACAAGACAGGTGGCGCCCCTCGGAGATCTTGCATATAAACACGACATGCATCACACACACATACCTGGTGCATCCTGTACCCTATAGCCCGTAGGGCATAGGGTACACCAGCATGCGGGTGTACCAGGTATGTGTGTGTGTGTGATGCATGTTGTGTTTATATGCTAGAGTTCCGAGGGGCGCCACCTGACAACATCCGGTTCCGGTCACGTGACAGTAAACATGAACAAAACCCGGATGTAAGATGAGAACCCGGATGTAAAACGATGACGTCACTTCTCAGCTCTGAGCTCCACACGCTTTGAGCTCCAAGAGCTCCGATCCAAGAGCTCTGCCACACGGAAGCTCCCACCACCACCGGGCGTTGACGCCCGTCAACGCCTCGTATTTTACAGCATGCGACAGTGGTTAATTCACTCACGGGTTACCGAGCAGTGGTTCGGTCCATGTTTGGAGATGTCGACGACAACGAGGGGCGACGCCAGACCTGAAAGAGTTCACAGAAGCGGTTCTCGACAGAGTGGACTCGATGGAGAGGTGTGCTATCACCCACCACTACTGGACTATGAGAGCCATCCTTGATGCCCGGGCTATGGACCACGAGCGCTCACGCCGGAACCAGCGACGGCTCGTTGGTTTCACAATGGTCTTTGCCCTATTGACACTGACGCTGTGGCAATGACAGTTTCGTCTTACAGCGACAGAAAAGAATGGCTCTTTAGAGCCTTCATATCTTCCGAAAGAGAGACGGCAAAGCACAACGTTCACACACACACAGGCGCGCGCGCGCGGACGCACAAACACACACGCACACACACACACACGCACACACACGCACACACACACGCACACACACACGCACACGCACGCACGCCCAGAGGTACACACACACACACACACACACACGCACACCCTCACGCACACGCATGCATGCACGTACACACACAAACGCACTCCATTGCACACATAAAATGGCCGCTTTCGCTACTACTCGTACTGATGACATCACAAATGACATGGATATCCCTCAAATCGTGGTCTGTACCACGAGAGCTTCGATTTGACACCCTACACACCACCCTTGGATGAGATATAGAACCTCAAACTCTCACATATACCCTTGTGCACCTCCAAAATAATCACTTTACTTACTACACACCAACTGTGCATGCGCAGATTGGTGCGACTAGCAATACAAAACACGCCAGTCCGACTCTACCCCACGAAAGCTTCACTTGGATACCTCAACCGGGCCATTTGGACCAAACATAGTTCATCTCTACCCCAAACACCTTCCTTCACTGCCCCAAAATACCCACTTTGCTAATACTCCTACTGCTGACGTCACCAATGACGTGAACATCCCTCAAATCGAGGTCTGCACTCCGAGAGCTACAAAATGACATGACACCCCACACGACGCATTCGGCCCAAGGATGGACCATCTCTGCCCCAAACACTTTCCTTCACACCCCGAAAACGCCCACTTTGGCTAGTATTCCTACTGATGACGTCACCAATGACGTCACAGATGACGTGAACATCCCACAAATCGTAGTGTACACCACGGGAGCTTCACTTTGATGGTCCCTCTCTACCCCAAACACCTTCTTTCACACCCCCAGAATATCCACTTTGGCTAATACTCCTACTGATGACGTCACCAATGGCGTCACAGATGACGTGAACATCCCTCAAATCGTGGTTTGCACCACGAGAACTACAAGATGACACCCAACACACTCCACTTGGACCACGGATGGTCCATCTCTACCCGAAACACCTTCCTTCACAACTCCAAAATGCTCACTTTCGCTACTACTCGTACTGATGACGTCACAGATGACGTGAACATCCCTCAAATCGGGATGTACACCATGAAAGCTTCACTTACCACGGATGGTCCATTTCTACCCCAAACAACTTCCTTCACACCCCAAAATGGCGGGGCATCCCTGGTGTACCCTATATCCGTAGGGTACACCACAGATACGCGAGCATGCATCCGATGACGTCACTTCCGAGCTCTGACAGTAAACATGGAAAAACGTGACAGCAAACATGAGAAAACCCGGATGTAAGAGGACACGGATGTAAAACGATGACGTCGCTTCCGCGCTCTGAGCCCCACACGCTTTGCGCTCCAAGAGCTTCGATCCAAGAGCTCTGCCACACGGGAACTCCCACCACCACCGGGCGTTGACGCCCGTCAACGCCCGATGGTGGTGGTGGTGGTGGTGGTGGTGGCGGCTGTGGTGGTGTGTGGTGGCGGTGGTGTGTGGTGGTGGTGGTGGTGGAGGTAGTGGTGTGTGATGGTGGTGGTGGAGGTGATGGTAGTGGTGGTGGTGATGGTGGTGGTGATGGTGATGGTGGTGGTGGAGGTAGTGGTGTGTGGTGGTGGTGGTGGTGTGTGCTGGTGGTGATGTTGGTGGTGGTGACTTCATAGGAATGAACATGTGTCCCTCATCACATGCCTGGATATGCACAGAATACATGGACATGCGCAGAGTACATGTATTCTGTGCATGGAAGCCACCTGTCTTAAGACGAGGACCCGGATGTAAAACGACAGTAGCCGGATGGAAGACGGAGGAACGACGGAAAAAACTCACTGGCCAACTGCACATGCGCAGACTGGCGCGACTTCCAATGAAAACAAGCCAGTCTGACCCACGAGAGCTTCACATTGATACCCCACACGGTCCATTCGGACCACTATCCGGATGGAAGACGGAGGAACGACGGGAAAAACCCACTGGTCAACTGCGCATGCGCCGATTCGCGCGACTTCCAATGAAAACAAGCCAGTCTGACCCACGAGATCTTCACACTGATACCCCACACGGTCCATTCGGACCAATAATGGTCTATCTCTACACCAAATACCTTCCTTCACTGCCACAAAATGCCCGCTTTGGCTACTACTCGTACTGATGACGTCACAGATGACGTGAATATCCCCCAATCGGGATGTACACCCCGAGAACTACAAAATGACACCTCCCACGACGCATTCGGACCAAGGATGGTCCCTCTCTACCCCAAACACACCTCCACACACCCCCAAAATGCCCACTTTGGCTACAACTCCTACTGATGACGTCATCAATGACGTCACAGATGACGTGAACATCCCTCAAATCGGGATGTACATCCCGAGAGCTACAAAATGACACCTCCCACGACGCATTCGGACCAAGGATGGTCCATCTCTACCCCAAATACCTTCCTTCACCGCCCCAAAATGACCCCTTTCGTTACTACTCCTACTGATGACGTCACCAATGACGTCCCAGATGACCCGAAACGCCCTCAAATCGGAGTCTGCACCCCGAGAGCTACAAAATGACACCTCCCACGACGCATTCGGACCAAGGATGGTCCATCTCTACCCCAAATACCTTCCTTCACCGCCCCAAAATGACCCCTTTCGTTACTACTCCTACTGATGACGTCACCAATGACGTCCCAGATGACCCGAAACGCCCTCATTGAATATTGAATACCCGAATATTGAAAACGGACGATACATTAGTCCGGTCGGATGCTCCTCCACGAGAGCTTCAAAATAGGGGCTCACCTAGACCCCAAAACGTCCACCCAGTATGGACCTATACCCCCATAGCCAGTAGGCCTATATTGGCCTATATACAGACCTACCCGGTACTTTTCAAAACATTTCACCGCTTAGCTCCGGGACCCCTCCCATGGTGTTTTTCTTGGGGAGACGAGAAAAACAAGACCAAACAACCCATAGTAAAACCCACAAAATATGTCCCAGGTTGGACCTATACCCCCATAGCCATGCAGTATGGGGCTATATGGACCTATATACAGACCTACCCGGTACTTTTCGAAAAATTTCACCGCTTAGCTCCGGGACCCCTCCCATCGTGTTTTTCTTGGCGAGACGAGAAAAACAAGACCAAACAACCCATAGTGAAGCCCACAAAAAAAATCCCAGGTTGGACCTATACCCCCATAGCCAGTATGGGACTATATGGGCCTATATGGGCCTATATACAGATCCACCCGGCACTTTTCGAAAAATTTCACCGCTCAGCTTCGGGACCCCTCCCATCGTGTTTTTCCTTGGCGAGACGAGAACAACAAGACCAAACAACCCATAGTAAACCCCACAAAAAAATTCCCAGAATGGACCTATACCCCCATAGCCAGTATGGGGATATACCCATACAGGCATTTCCCGTATATTGTATAATACATATAATTGTAGGATTCCGTGTTCCGCTTTTTATTTTTTTATTTTTATTTTTTTCTGTGAAAACACCCATGACATGACTGAAGAGAGCTCCACTCGACCCAATCGGTCCATGCAGTGTATTTGAAGTCTGGAGAATTTTCCCCCGGCTCTCCACGTATTTAGGACCATTTTCTCTTCGCGGTGGCAGACCGCATCACCACTAGACCGCATCACCGCGGAGCTGGTATCGCCCCCTGTCGGAACTATAGTGCACTTGACCTCCCCGTGACCTCAACAACGTCACCTGTCGCAACAGAGAGTTACCTCCCTGGAAAATGTTACTTTAAATCACCTTTCTATACTACTGTGGTGAATACAACACTTTCTAAATGCTTTCCCTCCTTCAATACTCTAGATGTTGAATCTAGCATTTGCGTTGTGAGAGTGTATAATGTCACTTTCAACTATATTTCAGTCATATCACGACGTTGGGTCCTATTCCTTTTCACACCCGGGAACCCACAGGTGCCTCAGTTAGTCGCCTCTTACGACAAGCTCTCTGAGGAGCCGAGGTTTATTCTTACCATGACCTGCGGTGTGCACAACGACATCCCAGGTGAATCCCCGGAAGCCCCACGGGGCAATAATTATAGGCATCCTATAAATACGAATTATGGCAGGCTTGGCTATTTTATCCCATGGTACAAAATAATTATCGGATCCTATAAATATGAATTATGACAGGCTTTGCGATTTTATATCATAGTTCAAAATATTTACAGGCATCCTATAAGTATTTTATATCATGGTATAAAATGACGAATTGTGGCAGGGATGGCCAACCATACTAAAAGCCAATCAACGAGCATGCATCTAGGCCTATAGTAGACCATCTTCACCACGTCAAGGTTTCTAATTGTGAGCCAAAGGCGAACTCTAGGATAGAGATACCCCTGGTTTCAGCGAGGATGATAGTAGACTGGACCCAGCCCCTGTTTCATAATGTATTTTAAAGGGGAAACAAAAGGAAGTAACTCTGCCTATTAAGAAATGCTTAAAACATTTTTATTTTTATTTTTATTTATTTTATTTTTTTTTATTTATATATATATATATATTTTTTTTATTTATTTATCAAAACGTATATATTATTAAAGATCATTTTATTATTATTAAATAGTAGGCCTACATATGACATGGCAGTGTGACTAACGTCACAGGACCTACGAAGTACAGTAGGCATTAGGACTCGAACGCGAACTGAACTCTTGGAAATCCCCACCCCCAGTTGAAATCCTGCCTATATTAAGATGGGCATCAAAAATCACCAGAAATTTTCATCAAAATTAGGTCAGCTCAGAACTTGTTGGTAACAGTCTCCTAATGCGCCTTCATTCCAAAATAAATAACACTCACCGATTTAATTTTACAATTTTTTAATTCAAGGAAACAGATTGAATAATATAGGTTCAGTAGATTTCAAGCTTTACGTGTGAAAATACATTTACATCTCTTTAATGGTTTTCAGTGCCCTTGTACACGATCAAAACAACTTGTTGAATCACATTATTTTCCCAACAATACAACAAATTTTTATATATAGTACTATAGTAGAAAGGTAGCATTTATGTAGTTTACGGTAATTCAACTCAAGGCCAACACCCTCTCAGCACAAGATAATAATGATTCTATTTCATTCTCCTGAGCATAACCGGTACAAAGACGAATAAATAGCGTCTCTACATCACGTGGTTATCTAGATATATGAGACAACACATTTTGGGCATCGGCAATCTGATGAATGTACTATTCCGGTTTTCTTGTTTCACATTATATTCTATGACGGTTGATCGGTGATTTTCTTCATTGATAAACGTTAAACCACCTAGCTTTAACTAATTCTGCTAGGCTGTCTTCATTCAGGCTGTACAGCCTACACAGTCCACAGAAAATACACCGCACATTCTTGTACTCCCAGCCTACAATAGTATAGTATCTGCTATACAGGACACCGTGACCACTGTAATTTGATGTGACAAGCAGCACGACTAGAAACCAGCCTTATCTCAGTGGGCTTGGATATAAATCACTGTTAAAAACCACAAGGCTCGGATAGAGCCTCTCTCTGTGTTGTTCCAAGGACAAGCCTTAATGACTTTTAAATCCACTGATAAGGCTTCATGGTCATAAAAGGAACATGATACTGTTAAAGGCCACATGGATGGTATGTATCTATAAAAAATATACTTAAGTGTTAATTATCAATCTAATTTTAATCAGAATTATTTCAGATCAGAACTTGCTGGTAACAATGCCCTAATGCACGTTCATGCCAAAAATCAAGGTTCTAATGTCAACGGTTCTCCTTATTTTGCCGACGAAAGGATTCGGATGGACTGACTGACTGACTCACTCACTCATTACCGGACAATTTGCGATCTGTAGCCTACTTCGTAGGAAAATAGAGACTTGACAAAGTTATGTTGATCAGTTTTGCATAAATATTGCAAACTGTAATGCGGTATGCAATACTAAATTGCAAAACTGATCAACATACATGTATGTTTTATAACATTACTGAACTTTGTCCAATTTTAGTACGCATGATGCCCGTAGGGGGAATATCGGTCTCATTACCAGGGTGAACAGAGCTGTGTGACTGACAGCAGGGTTTCTAATCTAACACCAGAAGTTGCGTCGGAGAATGGTGCAGTGACAACGCATGCGCATGCGGAAGCAGAATTCATGAAATAAACCACGCACGTTGTGGACCGGCGGCGCGGGAGTTGTTAATCGGTAAATCAGTAAGTTTCTGCCTATGCCTGGGTAGATATATATGAGAATAACCAAAAATCAATAGAATGTCGACACTGACATTGCTTTGAACATTTTGTTACAGGTGAAAATATCATGTCCAATTGCCGGCAACTAACTACCCTCAAACAAACGATGATGCAACACTAAACTTTACAACAACAACATTACAAATAATACAGTACTCAACTTCATGATTGAACTGTAATGAGTTCGTCCCACCTTGAACAGGTAGTAAGGTGAATACTGACAGGAACCCTCCACATGGGTTCAAAAATTATACGTAAATGATATGTATCCAATAATATTGTGTACCAAGTCTGGTCGAGGGGAGGCAACTTTTGAAAACTTTCAATTAAAATGTTTAGCATGACTGCCCGGTTATTGGACAGGACAGGCCCTATTATTGGACACCTAGACCCAGCGGGGCTATTTTCTGGAAATTACATGACAACTGCAATACAAATTTAATTTTACAGTTGAGTTACAAAGACATGCTAATAAATTTTTGTTTACTCACGGAATTTGTGCACGTTTAGCCCTCGTGTGGGTCGGAAATACTGTCACAAATTTGGGTAAAAAAATGCGTCAGAAAATTTCCTCCAGTTTCTCGATTTCATTCCTGATTGCAGGTTTGATTAAATTCAACGAAATTTAACTGAAAATGTTCCCACAAATATAGAGAATCTTCATTCTGAATCTCAGTGTGCAACGCGACAGGCGTTGGGCAGACGATGTATATTTCTACCTGCCACTCGGTCTAAAAATAGAAGAATAGCGGGAGCAGCCAGTTTACGATAGCACGACATGTGGCTCACACTGGCAATAGCATTGATTGACAGCCAAGGATAATGGACACTCCCAAAAACTGCAAAATTTGGGACCGGGTTCAATCATCGACGCTATTCCAAAACTCATTTGTGGGCTACAGTGCGGATTCATATTTAAATATTCTTGGAGGTTTACTAAAGACTGTGGGACAAACAATTTGACAGTAAGTGGATTAGTTTCAAATAAATCCATCACTGAAAAAGTGTCCAATAACTGGGCGCAAACTTGCATTTTCATACCGTGGATGGTCCCTGCGTTTCAACTATTCCCAGTCTCTCCCCGTATTTTTTCTTCAATATTTTTTTATGACGATTTATCACTAAAGATGCAGTCCTTTGTCCAGTGTTACTTTCTCGGCCATACGTGGTCGCATGGCCGACCTGCTGACTCTTATTCATAAAAAGTGTCCAATAACCGGGCAGTCATGCTACCTTTTCTTGGTTTCTATATTTGTATAAACCTGATGCAAAATCTGGTAATTATAACTTTAATCAGAGGAAAAAATATTGAACACAAATCTCTTGGCTCTCCATAGGCAGACATTTGTGGTCTCACAGTCCTATTCACAAGGTACATTGACTCATACATAACAGTTCATTAAAAACCTGGCTAGATTGTGACCATATATAGAATGCTGATGCAAGAATGGGTCATACTATGTCCACATATATCACTTACTTGTTGGGTGATTACGAGACATTGATGTACTATCATTGGGAGCTGTAATAATATTAATTTAGAATAGGATATAGGTGTCGATAAGGGCTTCATCTTTAGAATTATATTTCATATTCACAGATTTACAATCCATCGTTACTATTTTAAATGAACCGATGATATAAATGCTCTGAACTTAATTCCAATATGTTGAGGTGTTTTGATTGAAATTCAGCGATACCAGTATTGTTAAAGCTAACACATTAAGTAAAGTCATGTTCTTTATTCTTCCTAATATTGGATATAACAGTACAGAGGCTTCTCAGATCTCTTATCCTAATCTGAAAATGTCTTTATTTATTTATTTTCATCATACAGTATTTTGCCAATTTTTGGGTTGTTTTTTTTCAATAAGTAAACTTTACATATTCTTTCCCTTTCGTTTCAGAGCTGTTTGTGCTGGACTGGAGATTAATTTAGTGTGCCTGTTTTGACGATCGTCATGGATTCTAGCCTGAAAGGAGCAGATCTTCGCCGGATCTTCATAGACTTCTTTAAGGAAAAGAATCATACATATATCCATTCCTCATCCACCATTCCCCTGGATGACCCCACATTGTTGTTCACCAATGCTGGCATGAACCAGGTATGTATGATGGTTACAGTATCTGAATATCATATGACTCATTAGCCCTGTTCATGTTCAGTGCATATGGCAGGTACCTCTTTTATATTTCACCATGATTAAATCTCTTAGCTATGTGTATGTGTTCATAGAGGTGACCAGCTCATCCCCCCCCCCCCCGATTCCAATAATCAGTTACCACTATATTCCATTTCTGCAACCTGTGAAACTTTGCACTCAATTCTAAGGTCATTCACAATAAATTTTATGTTTCCTATAACCCTAATTAATATCATGTATTTCATGATTTCAAATCAAGTTTAGGTCAGCATGTTTTAACATAATATTTCTAAATTTTATGCAAAAGGATTGATATTTCGGAAATTTAATAAGAAAAAAAGAAAAACAATTTGGATCCTACCCAACTATATCCACCTTTTTTTTGTTTTTACGGCAAACACAAATAATATTGTGGACCATGGCAAAACTGATAACTCTTGTCTGCAACATCACAGTATTCTCTAAGCTGAGAGCCTCGTATGGCTCCCGAGGATTGAACTGGGGTGTTGTTGTGCACATACCAGGTCATGGTGAGCTCAGGTTGTGATAAGCTCCTCAGACACTGTCCTGTGTAGGAAGTGACTAACTGGGGCACCCATGGGGTTCCTGGATGTAAAAGGGAATAGGATCCACCTTTGGGATCCCGGGTGTGAAAAGTAACGGGACCTGAATGTTGTGATGTCAGGCATTCCGCCAGAAAAAAAAATCTGGGTCCGCAAATACGAGGGAGCGAAGCAACCAAGTCTGAGGGAGCGTAGCAACCGAAGGGGGGAGAGTCCGAGAGGGGGGTTTCCCCCCTCGCGGCGGCAGAAGATTTTTGATAATTGCCGTTTAAATTGATGGCCTGAGAGAGCGTCTAGAGATGGATTTTATAATAAAGATTAACAGCAGGAACGTCTGTTTAAAGTCTATTTACACTCTTTGCTTCGTATGTATTACCGCGATAATTTGAACTTGGAAGCGGAAATCTTCGGGGACGATCGCTAACTGAGTCGATACGCGGATGTGGTGGAGAGCACATGAACAGATTTTGATACTGAGAGCTGAAAAACATCATGGCAAACAAAATTATGCCCTCAGATGATCTAATAATATACCCGAATGGTGACAGTTGTTAACTTGACCTTCCAGAGCTTCTACTTTCATTTCCGTGGCCTGCGCTGGAAGAGCACTGAACACAAGAAATCTGGCTGGATGGACAGACTTTAGTCGCAGACTGTTAGCTGAAAATGGAGTGCTATCATACCTCCGCGGAAATTTTCCACGTGCTTCAGAGAACCGTCGGGTCATTGTCCTAATTCCGGCAATTGCCGTCTTTTCAAATGTGAATTTCCACATGTGTTTTCATTGATATTCACGAAGGGAAGACTTGGAGGGATATAAAGTAACATTTTAAACCTTTAGCTACCATTTTACTTCTTAACAAGCAGACCAAAAGGGGGATTTTTATTTCATTCAGTGGGGGGAATGGGTCCGTTGACGGACCCAAATAGACCCTAGCGGAATCCCTGGATGTGATTGGAAGATTGTTGAAATTGACATTCAATCATACTCACTCACTCTCAGCTAAGATTGCCTTCATGTTCATGGTGCTTGAAGGTTTGAATATTCAAGGTGAGCCGGCTAGAGCTCTATGATAAAGTCTACAAGACGATTTAGAAAGGCCATAGCCTGCTCTCCTTGCGTTCCATTTAGGTGATGAAAAGTGAACATGAGCAAGTGCTCACCAGTCAATGCAAGGTCTGTTTCAGAGCTATTTACTTTTCTTCCACCAGTACTTAGATCTCTTGAATGATCAGCTACATACTTCGCTGAAATCTCCATGAATATCTGAAGCAACGTTATGTTGGCCATTGCACATGTTGAAATTTACATAGGGAATGGCCTGGAACTCATCATCAATGCAGTTACATGTAACTCTTTCAAGATGTGTGTCAGAAATTTGTTCAATCACAATTTAATCTTAATGTCTTCTCTTCTCCTTCAGTTCAAGCCCATATTCCTGGGCACCGCTGACCCCAACAGTGACATGGCCAAGTATGTTCGTGTCGCCAACAGTCAGAAATGTATACGCGCAGGTGGCAAACACAATGACTTAGATGATGTGGGAAAAGACACATATCATCATACTTTCTTTGAGATGTTGGGCAACTGGTCCTTTGGGGACTACTTTAAGGTTCGTAAAATGAAAAAAAAGCATGTTACTACATGCTTAATAATATTACTCTTTGATGAGAAAATATAAATACAGTCAAACATGCTCTTACAACCACCTGTATTGGGACCACCTGTCATTAATGACCACAGTATAAACGTCCCGTTTAAGAGATGTTAAACTACCTTTATTAAACCACCACCTGTCTTAAGAGACCACCTTTTTTTTAGTTTACCCAGGGTGGTCTCTTCTGACCGCTTTGACTATGTTTGGACTATGATTGCCAAGTTTTATCTATCATTGTCTATATTGTACATATGATTTGCCTTATCTGACAAGTATATATTGATATACCTGCTCATTTTAGTTCTTACCATATATACATCTTTCAATGTGCCTCACACATCAAAAGAAATGTTGCCAGTTTACTGTAAATGGAGATTTGTACTTGTACACACATGAATATCTCTCAGAAAGAGGCCTGTACCTGGGGATGGGAACTGTTAACCGAGCGACTCAAGATGCCTAAAGAACGTCTTTATGTGACCTATTTTGGTGGAAATGAGAGTGCCGGTCTAGAGCCAGATTTGGAAACCAAACAAATCTGGATAGATGTTGGGTAAGGTTTTCCTTGGAAACTAATTATCTGCTTGTTCAGCTTGTCACTTTTGTTATGAAACTTTTGCTGGTGAACATTCTATGCAGAGCCTACTGGTGTGTGTGTGTGTTTTCTTTGTTTGTTTGTTTTTTTTGTAGCTTGTACATTAATAAAATTGGTTAGAATATTCAGCTGTACATAATTTGAAAGGTAAACATGTGTCATGGGAGGTACTTAATCAATTATTGCACTCTTTTTGAGGATTTATTAAATATTTATAACTTCTAAAATGCACAGCGAGGACTAAAAGCTCTATTTACCAGATATTTATCTGGCGTTGACCTTGAATGTGTTTCTGCAGTGTCTCCCCAGAGAGAGTATTGCCATTTGGGATGAAGGATAATTTCTGGGAGATGGGAGAGACAGGACCATGTGGGCCCTGTACAGAGATCCACTTTGACCGTATTGGTGGACGTGATGCCAAGGACCTGGTTAATATGGATGACCCTGATGTACTGGAGATCTGGAACCTTGTCTTCATCCAGTTCAACAGGTTAGTAGAGATTAAGGTTTCTGTATATCAGCACTTACTGATTTTATTCATAATATTCAGATACTCTTCAACTGAACACGGACAGGAATAAAACTATAATGATTAATGGATTTGTGGAATTGGTGAAACTGGCAGTCACAGTGATTCAACAATGATAACCACCATAATGCACTTTGAACCTAACTAATCTTTACAATATTTATGTGAAAATTAAGAAGATAACACAAATGAAATTCTGACATCAGTGGAGATAATTCAACATTGGGAGATAAATCACAGTCAAAGGATATAATTTGATTGAAGATGATCATATTCAGGGGAGACATTTGTATTCCCTTAATTATTATCTCCCCTGATTGTGACTTGCATTTGTGGGAAATAAATGTCTTTGAATATAAAGTCAAGCCCATGGGGGGGTTTCGAAATGGGGCGGGTTTGATTAGCATCGAGGTAGATCTCGGAACTGCTAGGGAGGTCATGCTCACCCGGAAATTTTTTGGGAAATCTAGGTGTGAAATGGCGCATTCTAGAACATTTTCACAGCATATTTCCGACTTTTGAGATCTACATTTTTTTTACTGATGTCAAAACATGATATAATTTTTTAAAGTGAAACATATTCCTGGGGAATAATTCAGTGGCATTCAAGTTGTAGTAGTATCCTCTTGTTCTAGATGTCATATTCTCATTATGTAACTACTTTAATATAATGTATATACTTTGTCTTATTGCAATGTTTCTGCATCTGTGTGTTGACAGGGAGACTGACAGCTCATTGAACCAATTACCTAAGAAGCATGTGGACACTGGAATGGGGTTTGAGAGAGTCGCCTCTGTCTTACAAGGGAAGAGGTCCAACTATGACACTGACGTATTTGTGCCAATATTTGAAGCTATTCAAAAGGTATGAAACAGTGGTTGTAATGTTCAGATATTATTTCATTAGCAATCAGCCAAAATAAAATTTGGAACCAAACCGCCTGATGTCTGTGCATTTTATTATGGCAAGTGTCCCGATCAGCCTTGACTTGATAATCAGTCACTCCTCTAGCCATTAATGATGGCCGGAAACTCTCCACTTGAGCAAAAGTTACCTGTCTGAACTAATCATACAGTTGTAATCTTCCTTAGCTGGACAACTTTTAAAATAGTTGTTTGTATTATTGTCACAGTGTCGGTCATCTGCACTCACCCTATAGGCCTACTTGCCCAAAATTATTTCATTTGAGCTATCAGTCACATGGCTGCAAAATGAACAAAGAGTCACATTTATCACATTCTCTTCTGGAGGATTTTCCAGAACAGTGAATGGTTTCTCTCTAAAAATTTGCTCACCCCCTGTTTATTTGGTGTATTATAACCAGGGCACAGGATGTCGTGGATACACAGGGCGTCTTGGTAAGGAAGATGTAGATGGTGTAGACATGGCATACAGGGTGCTGGCAGATCACATTAGAACCCTGACAATAGCACTATCTGATGGTGGCAGGCCAGACAATACAGGAAGAGGGTAAGTTCAATGTCTGCGAATGCAGCGGCATCGTGTTAATTGTGCCTGACTGGTCGTCCGTCCACCTGTCTGTTCCAACTTGCTGTCGGCACTATCGCACAAACTACTAAGTATACACTAATGAAATTTTCTTCATCTGTTTACACTCACCTGTGAATGACGTGACTTTCAGATGGTTACTTTGAGTTTTTGCATTACTCCAAAAACATTCCACATTGACCAATTACATTCCACATAGAAGAATTACACTGTCCACAATCAATTTGATCATCCTCTGAATGTAGGACAAACAAAACAAGAGTTTGTCAACTTTCTGTTCTAATACTGAATGTAGGACAAACAAACATGAGTTTGTCAACTTTCTGTTCTAATACTGAATGTAGGACAAACAAACATGAGTTTGTCAACTTTCTGTTCTAATACTGAATGTAGGACAAACAAACATGAGTTTGTCAACTTTCTGTTCTAATACTGAATGTAGGACAAACAAACATGAGTTTGTCAACTTTCTGTTCTAATAAATTTGATCTACCTAATATACTTTGTTCAAGTTAAGTTTTCTTTGCACTAAAATCATCAGTGTAATGACTGTGCTCTCATCGTCTTTCCCTGTTTGTTTCAGCTATGTCTTGCGAAGAATATTACGTCGTGCCATCCGGTATGCCACAGAGAAACTGAATGGCAAACCAGGATTCTTTGCTAGCTTGGTGGATACAGTCATTTCTTTGCTGGTATGTCATGCAATGGTGGCAGATCAATGGCTGATCAAAAATACATATTGACTGCATCAGTTTTTATCAACATTTCTAATTTTATGCAGATCATATTTAGAATTCTTGAAGATCATAAGGAATGTCTTAAAGGATTAAGGATATGGACAGACTGAATCACAACTGATCATAATACTGAGGAAATTTTTCAACTTATTATTGTTTAGCCTTATGGTACAAGTTCGGAATTGAATTGTGTGACTTTTCAGAACCCCTAAAACAAATAACATGGTACACTTTCTCATACATTATTCGTTAGTAGTTAATTTCTGTCAATAAGGTTATTTTCTGTATACAGTAGCTTCAAAATAAAATTGCAGCCCAGAAGCTGTTCTCTTCCATTTGTTATCATTATAAACACAGAATTACTTGAGATAAAGCTGTTAGTAAAATACTGTATTTATATTCGGCAGGGTGATGCTTTTCCAGAGGTTAAAAAAGATCCCCAAATGGTATGTGACAATTTACCACACACAGGACTGAGTTTCCCCTCCCATTTTCACGCATGTTGCATATTTGAACCCACCAATGTGTCTCATATTTTCATCAACCAATGTGCCCACATGTTCACTCATCATGTGCCTCACATTGTCGTCCACCAATGTTCCTCACATTTTCGCCCACCAATGTGCCTCACATTTTCACCCACTAATGTGCCTCACATTTTTGCCCACCAGTGTGCCTCACTTTTTCACCCACTAATGTGCCTCACATTTTCATCCACCAATGTGCCTCACATTTTCATCCACCAATGTGCCTCACATTTTTGCCCACCAATGTGCCTCACATTTTCACCCACTAATGTGCCTCAGATTTTCACCCACCAATGTGCCCACATATTCATGCACTAATGTACCTCACATTTTCATTAACCAATGTGCCTCACATTTTCATCCACCATTGTGCCTCACATTTTCGCCCACCAATGTGCCTCACATTTTCACCCACTAATGTGCCTTGCATTTTTGCCCACCAATGTGCCTCACTTTTTCACCCACTAATGTGCCTCACATTTTCATCCACCAATGTGCCTCACATTTTCATCCACCAATGTGCCTCACATTCTTGCCCACCAGTGTGCCTCACTTTTTCACCCACTAATGTGCCTCACATTTTCATCCACCAATGTGCCTCACATTTTCATCCACCAATGTGCCTCACATTTTTGCCCACCAATGTGCCTCACATTTTCACCCACTAATGTGCCTCACATTTTCATCCACCAATGTGCCTCACATTTTCATCCACCAATGTGCCTCACATTTTTTCCTACCAATGTGCCTCACATTTTCACCCACCAATGTGCCTCACATTTTTATCCATTAATGTACCTCACATTTTCATCCACCAGTGTGCCTCACATTTTGACCCACCAATGTGCGTCACATTTTCATCCACCAAATGTGCATCACATTTTCATCCACCGATATGCCTCACATTTTCACCCCACCAATGTGCCGCACATTTTCACCCACCAATGTGCCTCGCATTTCCACCCACCAATGTGCCTCACATTTTCATCCACCAATTTGCCTCACATTTTCACCCACCAATGTGCCTCACATTTGCATCCACCAATTTGCCTCTCACTTTCATCCACCAATGTGCCTCACATTTTCATCCACCAATGTGCCTCACATTTTCATCCACCAATGTGCCTCACATTTTCGCCCACGAATGTGCCTCACATTTTTCCCCTTTTAACATTATCCAGATTAAAGATATAATTAATGAAGAAGAGGATCAGTTTCTGAAGACGTTAAACCGAGGCCGACGATTACTGGAGAGAACCATCAACAAACTCGGAGATACTAATATCTTACCAGGTATGTATGTATGTACCTTATACTGTTCACAGCGTGATGACCGCGGGTGGTTGGTGGGTGTCCGGTGGATATGGGTTCCTGTTGCTTCAATGCATTTTGCTGAGAAGCACCAGGAACTTGATAATGTGATATCTAGCACTGTGATATCACTTGTCTTTATTGCAACATGTAGGCATCTTGTGTGTGTCTTGTGTGCTGTCCTCAGTGTTTTATAGGGTGGATGGAGGGTGGTGGTGGTACCATGCTCCTTCTCAGATTTCTTCTTTGAAGTAGCAGGAACACAACTTGACTGGGTGGTGCTTAGTTAGTTCGTCGTGATATGACTGAAATAATATTGAAAGCGAAGTTAAATCCAACTCACTCACTCACTCACTCACCCACCCAAGATCAAATTCAATTTGATGTATGTCTTGAAACAAGTTTGGGGATGTCCGCTAACTCTTGTGTGATCCTAGATAGGCAACCTTTCTTAGGATGAATAATAGTTTTGCTGTTTATTACAGGGGATGTGGCATGGCGACTGTATGACACGTATGGTTTCCCTGTTGACTTGACGCAGTTGATGACGGAAGAGAAAGGATTAACCATTGATATGAAGAATTATGAGGAGGCCAAAAAACAAGCTCAGGTAGGACAGTCTGATTATCCTGCAAAAACATTAGATAATAAACTTTGTGCCTTAGCCAGTATATTAGCCACTGCCACAATTTCATCAGCTGCTTTGAGTTTGTAATGCGGACATTATCTTCCCATTCCGAGACAGTGAAGGGTTGTGTGCAAAATATGATGGGTCCATATCTAGGGGCCCCTTGGGGCTGCCGGGGTTGACCTGGGATGTTGTCGTGCACACTCCAAGTCATGGTGAGAATAGGCCTCTTGTCGTAAGAGGTGACTAACTGGGGCACCTGTGGGGTTCCCGGGTGTGAAAAATAATAGGACCCTAGTGTCATGATATAACTGTAATATTGTTGTAAACAACGTTAAATCATATTCACTCACTCAGAGTTAGTCGCATAAAATTTTCACAGTGATTGACAGAATGAAATCCTAGTTAAAAGGGTGGGGTGCTAACCCCAGGCATTTTGTGCAATGAATATCTTCCAGATATCTAGTCTAATGGTTGCAGAGGATAATAGAGCCAAGGCACAAAGCATGATTGTACTATGAACACTTCACATGGTGAGATTTGTCGAATAGTGGTCAATATGCTTGTAAGTTGGACACTTCTGACCAATCTGATGGGGATCCATGTGAGCCACTGGTCAGGCAAGCTGTCTGCTATCATATCTAAGTTCTTGATAAAGCATTGCTTGAAATATTTCTCGTCAGCAACTGTTTCCATGTCGAGTCATTTTCACATTTTATAGTTGAGGTCTCAAGCAATAGGTGGCGCCACTGATGACACAGTTGATCTTGATGTCCATGCCATCAGTGACCTTCAAAAGAGAAGTGTTCCTGTCACGGATGACTTACCCAAGTATAGCTACACAGCAGATGATCAGGGAAATTACAGTGAGTATAGTTCACTCCACCTGTTTGGCATATCATTTGTACATAAATAGTGGGCAATTCATTCAAAATGTATGCAAATTTGGCAAAACTTTATTGAGCCCCATGCTTATAACTTTAATGGAAATCAAGCTGCACTGCTTAGGCCAAGAAAAAAAATATGTCTGTTTCCGGTTACCCGACCGAGTCTAGATAAATCGTGCGACTCTAAAAATTTTATCAGCAAATTCCAACGAAATCTACCAAGGCCGCGTTTTACGACAACAACAACAACAACCGTAAAGCGGCGCGCCCACAGTCAGCTTACCGTAAAGTGTGACTGGAGCTGACCGCATGGCATGGCGGCAGGTTGACGATCTTTTCAGGAAATAAAGCACCTACTTCTAGGTCGGGATTCGAGAAATCAGCAACCCGATTACGCTTCAGTTGACTTGATCATGTTTACCAGGACAATTTTAAACATATTCTCCATCAACTTCGAAAGAAATCTACTGATTTGATGGCTTGAAATGACGTTTGTTAAAGCAGTGTTTAGCGGACACGGCAGCTTGCAAGTGGTGTTCGTTTTCAGCGAAATCGGCGACGACACAGTCCAAGCTAGTCGCCGTCAAAGTCTAACCGACCGGTACCATTTCTTCGCTAAAAAATCCAAAATTTCCCCGACTTGTTTTATTATGAATGCATTGAAATAAACCCCCAAGGTTCAAGCAAGTAATAATTCTTCTGTTTTCGAGAAATGGCTTGTTCAAATCATTGTACTGTTGTACAGTCAGGAATCGCGTCTCGTTTCTCAAATTGTTCGAATTAGCTAGTGTCGCTGGTACAAACCTCCATGATGTTCAAATTAATTTCCCATTTCATTTTATGTTGTATATGTCAATTTTTTCTTCAGGCTTTTCCAGAAAATAAGTACACTCTCCCTATGGAAGGCACTGAAATTCCACATGGAATTTTGTATTTTTCACAAAAAATTTCATCATTTCTGGGCGAAAATCCTTGAAATATATTGTTTTGCATATCAAGTTAAATTAAAACGATACTCGTTTTGGTGGTAAACAGCAGTCAAACACATTATTGGCAATTCTCATTTCCATAATATCAGTAGAATAACTGGTTTCAGCAGAACTTATTGAAATATCAAGATTTGCTGGATCCAGTAGAGATAAAAATACCAACAATATATTTTGAGGGTATTTCCCCCCCCCCCCCTTTATCTTTTGGGGGATAAGATCTTTTGAATATCTGAAAATATAGGGGGATGTGTCCTGGGAGAATATGTTAAAGTGGGTGGGAATGTTATACAATCAAGAATATATTTGTAGACCATTGTATATGGGACAGGAGTACTGGACATCAAAATAAAATTTATTTCCAAAATAAAATTTTTTTTGGCCCTACCTACTCTATTTTTTTCTGGCCCGTAATCGGAAACAGACATATTTTTTTTTTTGGCCTTAGTGTCAGGCTGCCGAGTCCAGCAGTGTAGACTGAACCCTGATCCTGACTTAATTCTTCATTCATCTTCATTTGGTACTTTTTCAGGTTTTCAGTCCACCATTAGTAAAGTGATAGCATTACGCCATGGTAAGAAGTTTGTCGAGACTGTGACGACAGGTCAGGAGTGTGGTGTACTGCTAGATAAGACAAGTTTTTACGCTGAACAGGGCGGCCAGATTTACGACGAGGGTTTCATGGTCAAGGAAGGAGAAGAGGTAGGCAGTAACAAAAATGTGCTATGGTAATCCCTGTAATAATTCAGTCCCCCTATCTAAATTCAATCACCCTTAATTATGGAGACAAAATTCAATCTGTGATTCCAATAAATTTGGTCACCCTCTAGAATAATTGAAATAATGAAGAAATATTGAATTATATGCATGATTTTGAACCATTTTGTGAACTTCCTGTTCTAATAAATTCGATCACTTCCAGATTTGATTGTGGGAAATTGTACCTCTCGTGATTGAATTATTAGAGGAATTACCATACTTGCATAATTATTCTGTCATTCTATATGAGCTTGGTCGTCGGAGATACTGAGAATCACAATTCAGGGGATGGTCAGAAAAACTCCTTGCAGTGTTTGCTGCTTCGCAAGGTCACATACAAAGCTGAGATGGGGTTCTCCGGCTGATGGCAAAGGGGAGCAAATCTTGTAACCCATGGAACACCAGTGCTCTCTGTTCCTTGAATTACAATACTTCCATTGATGAATAGTCACATCCTGATATTGTATTTCAGTGAGATAGAGGGCACTGCTGTTCCATGGGTTACAAGATTTGCTCCCCTTCGCCATCAGCTGGGGAAACTCCATTAAGTTAAATTATTCCTGAATGATTTAATCGATTATGTTCAGGCCGATGTGAAATAGTGATTTCGATAGGATCTGTTGGATGAATTTGATGTGCGAATTGCACATGTTGCTGTTTTCTTCCACACGAGTACACATGTCGGTTCATTTCCTCTGTAACATTGTTCATCAAACTGTGATAGTAGATTGACAAACTAAAATGTGCCTTTTGTTGATTGTAGGAAGTAGAGTTTGCGGTGAAGAATGTCCAAGTACGAGGTGGTTACGTTTTACATATAGGTGTTATAGAAGGAACACTCCAGGTTGGAGATACTGTTAAACTGTCTATCGATGAGGTGAGAATAGTTGAATTATATATATATATACCATGAAATCTGTGTAAACTGACTCTGCTTGGGACCAGATTATAGTATCAGTTTCTTACCATTCTGGTTTATCAAGGTTCAAAATTCCTTAAATTTAAGTATTATGACCCAAGATAATGTCGGTAGTAGAGGTTGGTCGGTTTACCCAGGTGTCGGTATTCACAGGTTTCACTGTCTATCCCTCTACTGGTACTCTTTTCTCTTATTATTATGCTGTAGTCTGAAGATGTATATTGAATACATGCTTTTTGAATGCCCAAGTAACCGTAGATATCTAGGATATTGAAATAACATGATGCTAAATTTGGGTCTAATACCCTGTACCTGTACCTTAGATCATACTTTTTAATACATGTTCCTCAGAAATTTTCTACAAATGGTGAATTATTTAGACAAGGCTTGTTGTATATATGTAATAATCCATGTTCACATTTATTCCTCTGTTCTATAGTCGCGACGAAGTGCAGTAATGAAGAACCACACAGCGACCCACATGTTGAACTTTGGTCTGAGGAAAGTATTAGGAGAGGCTGATCAGAGAGGTTCCTTAGTGGCACCTGACAGATTACGATTTGACTTCACCTCAAAAGTGAGCAGACATTCTAGCAGTCTGAATTGATACATCTTCAAAACATGGAATAATTGACATCAATTGGTTTTTAGCCCACCATCACCAGATGGTGGGCTGTTCAAATCACTTTTCGTCCTTGGTCCGTCGTCCGTCGATCAGTCCATCCGTCCGTAAACAATTCTTGTTATCGCGATTTCTCAGGAACTACTTCATGGATCTTTCTCAAATTTGGTACACAGGTTCCCCTTTGGGTCTAGTTGTGCAAGATACCTTTTATGGTTCGATTCGAAAATTCAATATGGCCGCCTTGCGGCCATCTTGGATTTTCCCATGAAACCTTGTTATCGCGATTTCTCAGGAACTACTGCATGGATCTTTCTCAAATTTGGTACACAGGTTCCAATTGGGGTCTAGTTGTGCAAGATACCTTTTCTGGTCCGATTCGAAAATCCAATATGGCCACCAGGCAGCCATCTTGGATTTCCCCATAAAACTTTGTTATCGCGATTTCTCGGGAACTACTTTATGGATCTTTCTCAAATTTGGTACACAGGTTCCCCTTGGGGTCTAGTTGTGCAAGATACCTTTTCTGGTCCGATTCGAAAATCCAATATGGCCACAAGGCGGCCATCTTGGATTTCCTCATGAAACCTTGTTACCGCGATTTCTCAGGAACTACTTTATGGATCTTTCTCAAATTTGGTACACAGGTTCCCCTTGGGGTCTAGTGCAAGATATCTTTTCTGGTTCAATTCGAAAATTCAATATGGCCACCAGGCGGCCATCTTGGATTTCCCCCATGAAACTTTGTTATTGTCATTTCTCAGGAAGTATTGCATGGATCTTTCTCAAATTTGGTACACAGGGTTCCCCTTAGGATCTAGTTGTGCAAGATACCTTTTTCGGTCCGAATCGAAAATCCAATATGGCCACCAGGCGGCCATCTTAGATTTCCCTATGAAACTTTGTTATCGTGATTTCTCAGGAAGTATTGCATGGATCTTTCTCAAATTCGGTACACAGGTTCCCCTTGGGGTCTAGTTGTGCAAGATACCTTTTATGGTTCGATTCGAAAATCCAATATGGCCACCAGGCAGCCATCTTGGATTTCCCCATGAAACTTTGTTATTGTCATTTCTCAGAAAGTATTGCATGGATCTTTCTCAAATTCGGTATACAGGTTCGCCTTGGGGTCTAGTTGTGCAAGATACCTTTCCTGGTCCGATTCGAAAATCCAATATGGCCACCAGGCAGCCATCTTGGATTTCCCCATGAAACCTTATCGCGATTTCTCAGGAACTACTGCATGGATCTTTCTCAAAGTCGGTACACAGGTTCCCCTTGGGGTCTAGTTGTGCAAGATACCTTTTCTGGTCCGATTCAAAAATCCAATATGGCCACAAGGCGGCCATCTTGGATTTCCCCATGAAACCTTGTTATCGCGATTTCTCAGGAACTACTGCATGGATCTTTCTCAAATTTGGTTCACAGGTTTCCCTTGGGGTCTAGTTGTGCAAGATACCTTTTCTGGTCCGATTTGAAAATCCAATATGGCCACAAAGCGGCCTTCTTGGATTTACCCATGAAACCTTTTTATTGCTATTTCTCGGGAACTACTGCATGGATCTTTCTCAAATTCGGTACACAGGTTCACCTTGGGGTCTAGTTGTGCAAGATACCTTTTCTGGTCCGATTCGAAAATCCAATATGGCCACCAGGCAGGCATCTTGGATTTCCCCATGAAACCTTGTTATCTCGAGTTCTCAGGAACTACTGCATGGATCTTTCTCAAATTTGGTACACAGGTTCCCCTTGGGGTCTAGTTGTGCAAGATATCTCTTCTGGTCCGATTCGAAAATCCAATATGGCCACAAGGCAGCCATCTTGGATTTCCCCATGAAACTTTGTTATTGTCATTTCTCAGGATGTATTGCAAGGATCTTTCTCAAATTTGGTACACAGGTTCCCCTTGGGGTCTAGTTGTGCAAGATACCTTTTTCGGTCCGATTCCAAAATCCAATATGTCCATCTGATGGCCATCTTGGATTTCCCCATGAAAATTTGTTATTGCGATTTCTCAGGAACTACTTCATGGATCTTTGTCAAATTTGGTACACAGGTTCCCCTTCTGATCTAGTTGTGCAAGATACCTTTTTCTTTCCGATTCGAAAATCCAATATGGCCACCAGGCGGCCATCTTGGATCTTCCCATGCAACTTTGTTATCATGATTTCTCAGGAAGTACTGCATGGATCTTTCTCAAATTAGGTACATAGGTTCCCGTTGGGGTCTAGTTGTGCAAGATACCTTTTCTGTTTCGATTCGAAAATCCAATATGGCCACCAGGCAGCCATCTTGGATCTCCCCATGAAACTTTATTGTCATTTCTCAGAAAGTATTGCATGGATCTTTCTCAAATTCAGTACACAGGTTCGCCTTGAGGTCTAGTTGTGCAAGATACCTTTCCTGGTCCGATTCGAAAATCCAATATGGCCACCAGGCGGCCATCTTGGATCTCCCCATGCAACTTTGTTATTGTGATTTCTCAGGAAGTACTGCATGGATCTTTCTCAAATTTGGTACATAGGTTCCCGTTGGGGTCTAGTTGAGCAAAATACCCTTTTCTGGTCCGATTCGAAAGTCCAATATGGTCACCAGGCGCCCATCTTGGATTTCTCCTTGAAACATAGTTATCGTGAATCCTCAGGAATTACTTTATGGATCTTTCTGAAATTTTGTACACAGGTCCCACATGGGGCCTAATTGTGCAAGGTACACTTTTTGGTCCGATTTGAAAATCCAAGTTACGCTTCAAATTAATACGATATTCCCGAGTTGTGACGTTGCATCACACGAGTCGGCGGATCAAACGGTGGGACATATTCTATATAGTGACTATAGTCTATAGAGAATATCCACACTTTCACCTTCCATATCAAGAGGTTCAAATAATTCGAAATTAAAATGTATTTCTTCAAATTTTAATTCAGTTTTCTTTAGTCCAGTGAACTGCCCCACTGTTTCGTCTGCCGACGGGTTGGCTACATGAAGGGACATCACTCTTGTGACACAACGTTACAACTCGACAACTGTAGACTACTGCATGTTTCGATCCAAGGGAGATGATCAGGATTCAGACATTTTCGAAGTTTTAACATTACTGCGCGGATCCCTTCAGTATTAAGTATTGTACCATCTTACTATTTTCGAGCATGGTATCTTAAAAGAGATATCTCAAACTAGCACAGTAAACGGAACAGAATTCGTTCCTAATTATAAAATCTTAAGTATGTTTCATAGCTTCATAGTTTCATGCCAAAGGGTCGAAGAGATTTATCTTCGCTTCCAGTACCCAATGATGACACGTGCAAAAAAAAATACCACAAAACGAAGACGAAGGATCCTCCGGACATTAACTTTCAGACTAACTTTTCTCTTTTACTATAACAACCGACATAAGTACAGTTTCTAGAAATCTTGAAACTCCTTAAACTTAGAAAGATGATATCTTGTTGTTTTCCAGTGTCCCTTTTTCGATCTTTTTCGCTCAGATTCGAAATTCCCTGTAAACAAAATTACAAATCAATCGTTTGTTCTTAGTAACAATGGACAAAAAGATCCTCTTGTCATTAGCTTACAATTATCGGACAATGGTGGGCGCCAAGATCCTTCAGGATCTCTCGTTGGTTTGTCTAAGATGATGAAAATGAGACTGTTTTGGTAGTTTGCAGATGTCTTGAAGATTCTATTCTCAGGGTTGTATGATCAGTTGGCTGATCAGCTGATCTGTAAGTACTACAGACTAACTAATCATTGAACTGATCAACTGTTCAGATGATTATCTGTGGAATTCATTATCTGTCAAATATATTATCTGTGGAGTCACATGGTACATGTACTACAGTGAAATCTGTGTATACAGACTATGTTTGGGTCAGACCAGATAGTGTCAGTTTTCTGGTTTATCAACGTTCAAAATACCTTAAATTTAAATATTGGTACTGTGGATAATGTCAGAATTTAGAGGTTGGTCAGTTTACCCAGGTGTCAGTATTCACAGGTTTCGCTGTACTAACAGATACTGAGAAAGACTTCTCATTTTTCCTTATTTTATTTACGCAAAGGCCATTCTCGCTTCTCCAGAGGCATGCATTGACTATGCCTCTGGCTGAAATACCCCACCTAATAGGTTTTTTGAGCAACATTCATGAGTACGTATACATTGTGTATCTCAAACCGCGTTGACCTACTGACCGATACGACCAATCAACGGTCATTATTTTAGTGTGGCCTATAACGAATTGCGATGCAAAATAATGCGCAGGCACACAGAGGGCTTGCATGTTCATGTTCAAATAATGAATTCAAAATTTAGTCATGTGCCACACAGGGTAACTGTGATTGGACACTTAGGAACAACTGTCGATACCCATCCACGTGTCCTTTTATGTGACCGCATCTGCCAGAGACCTGGCATAGGGCATCACTGTCATCTCAGTGCCAATGCTAAAAGGCTTCAGAGTTAAATATTTTCATCTCACATTCAGGATATGGTCAGTGCGGACTGAACTGTTGTGATTGCTGTAGAAAGTGCTCTCTTTGACTTTGTATCTTAACTTGTGTAGGGAGCTATGACAGCCAAACAAGTAGAAGAGGCAGAGACGATTGTCAACAATATGGCGGACAAGAATGATGTGGTTTATGCAAAGGACACCAGTCTAGCTGTAGCGAAAACAATACAAGGCCTGAGGGCGGTGTTTGATGAGGTAATTTCTGACCTGAATAATGTTTCACTGAAAAGAATACATTGAACAACAGAAATTGTCAACTTATTGCATAAATGATTTTAGTAAACAAATATCTTGTGCCGAATAATGTGTATGTTGCATCTTAAATATTTTCTTCTTTTTTCTGTTTGTGTAAAATCGTGTTATGGATTCAATAACGGTATTAAATGGTGCTAGTATTTGTTCATACACAGAAAGTATTATCCCCACAATAGTACCTTCTATGAAGTAATTCCTATTCCTATTATGCTAAACCTGGACTGAGTGTTGTTATCTGTACTGTATTGTAGGTGTACCCTGACCCGGTGAGGATAGTGTCAGTAGGAATCCCTGTCGAAGACCTGGTCAATGACCCCATGGGCCCTGGGGGTTCAACAACAACTGTTGAGTTCTGTGGTGGAACGTAGGTCAACCTTTCATATTTAGTTATAAATTTTTACCAAAAATTTTACTGGATACTTCAGCGATTTTTTTTTTTTTTTTTTTTTTTACAGTGCTCAAAAATAAAATTTTCATGGGGTCGCCATTTAATGAGGGAAGACAAGACAAGGAAGTAATCTCCCATGTCATACAGTGTCAGTCTATTGCCAAACAATTAGGCGTAACCCTTAAAATTTATTCAGTTGTTGTAACTTTTAAACATGGCGCTGATCATTCTATCCTCATCATCCAAATGCATGGTACCATCATATCTAGACACTTCTGATAGTTACCATGTGGGATTAGGTGTTTTCTGTGTTTATTAGTGTATGTCCGAAATGGTCACATTTAACTGGTCCCAGAGATTCAGAATCGAAGCAATGACACCCTTGTACCTTGGCCTCATTGGTGGGCCTCAAAGTGCCTCCATCACAAAAGGGAGAGCACTGTTTCCAGTGCGAAGTACCACTGATTTTATTTCTTTCAAATATGTGCAGACTTTTTGTAGTATCGATCTTCATCAGAACAACCATGCACTGCATAGTGCAAGAAATAATGTAGCTGATTTCCCCAGCTGTGATCTGGTCTCACGCCACATCTCAGTCATGATCCTCAGGTCCAGGTGTTTACCCTTGTGTCTGGCTTCTTGGTAAAACACTACATAACAGATAATTTCATTGGCTCTTTTGAACAGGGCAGACACGTGATGTAATGCTTATGAGCAGTTGGCATCTTTCCAAATACACCATAGATCATGTCAATCTGCTAAGGGCTCTTACTCGATGAAAGGTGAAATGCCCTTACTCGATGAAAGGTGAAATGCCCTTACTCGATGAAAGGTGAAATGCCCTTACTCGATGAAAGGTGAAATGCCCTTAGCTCGATAACATGTCTATCATCAATGATGCTATTTTTGACGCTGAGAATGTGGGCTTTAAAACATGCAGGGTCTTCAAACATGCTGCGAAAGAAAAGTAGACTTCATTCTGCCGTCATTTCCCATTCTAATAGATGCTGATAGACTACAAAACTAAGGACAACTTCCCATATTTATGGAAGTCACCCAGTTTTGGTGGTAAATTTGATGTAATTTTATGCATTACTGATGGCAGACAATATTTAACAGAGGTCACGCTATGCAAGTGCCCCTTAGTGGGAGTTGTTTTTCACTGCCATGCATGTCCGAGCTTATACTTAAGGCATTTCCTGTGCAAATTTGGTCAACGATCACTCACAATTAAACCAGTTAGCTGGCCTTAGATCATGTCAACGATTAAAAATATTGAGTACCACTAATTTCCTCGCCACTTTGGCAAAAGTCCTTGATTCTCCTCACCAACTTGGCGACCATTTTACTCGCCATAGTCTATATATTCGTCGATGGTGTCATCGACAGTGGTAAGTTGGTGACCATATGTTTCGTGTACTGACCCCTTATTTAGATTTTGATTACAGTACAAAAGCTTGACATTTTTGCATACCCTCTGATTGTCTTATGTAAACACATAACACATCAGCTGTCATCTACATCTTGTGGTTGGATCTGTCCTGTTACTTCTGATGTATAATAACATTACCCTATCGAACCCCGGCGATTTGGGGTGTACCGCATTAACTACATAAAAATAGAAGATGATTTTATGATGTGGTGGCCACTGATGTTGTGGGCACTGAAACACATTGAAAAGTAATAGGAATCACACACTCCATCCCACCCCACCTAGCTCTGTCTTTTGATCCCCACATGTTTCTTTGATAATTCAACAATTGTGTGTTCATTTTCAGACATCTCCTCCGCTCAGGTCATGTAGGACGATTTGCTATAGTATCAGAAGATGCCATCTCTAAGGGTATCAGGAGAATTGTGGCAATCAGTGGTTCAGAAGCTGCCAAGGTAAGTCTTACCTGGTAATCAAGGTAACCACCTGGAAACTGAATTAATGCACATCAAACTAGTTAAAACTTAAGGTGTAGTCTTTATGTGCAATCTTTGCTGACAGTAAGAATCAATCTACATTAAGTGTTTATGTTACATCAAGTTACCAAGGACTCATTTAATAATGTCAGTATAATGAAATCTTATGTTTGAATACTTAATCTCTGTAAAGTTACTGGGTGCAAGGACACTTCTAGGGAATGTTTGCATGTTGTTGTTTTTTTTGATTGTTCAATTCCATACTATTGCCCGTTTTCTTTAAAATAAACTGATCTGAAATTTCAAAATGAAAAATTGAAGTGTTGTTATAATTTAATTTCAAACATTTTTTATTTCTTGTCAGGCACTACATAAAACACAAGTACTAGATGACAGCGTGAAGAGTTTAACCAATAAAATAGAAAAGAATGCTACATCCAGGGAGCACACAGATAAACAGCTTACCCGAGAAATTGTAGAGTTAGATGATGTAAGTGGTGAATGTGTTATGGCAAATGTATTCCTTATCAGGACCTGGAGGATACAATATGTATTTTCTTTGTCTTAGTTTACTGTTGATAATCCTGCGACATTGTGTCCACTGCCACTTGCTTGAGTGCCAAGATTCATTTATGCTACAGTAACAACAGGTGGGGTCCTGAGATGTCTGTGGGTCAGCCATCCTTTCTAAAACCAGGATGAAAGTTGTGAAATGTGACCAGCTATTGAGAATAGTCCAGGTTTAGCCTTTGCTTCAAAAGAAGTTTGGGGGTGTCAAGATATGGGTCACCATGCTATTGCATGTGAATGTGACATATCGAGGCAGTTCTTGGTAACTCATCACATACCATCATTGTGAGAAGTCTATTTTCATGTGATATGTATGTGGTACACAAGGTCTTAGGTGATTTGTTTCAACGCAAATAATCATACTATCACAAAGAATAAGGATAAATCCTACAATAATTCAATCACAGGGAAGTGGAATTTTTCACCATGAAATCAGGGGTGATCGAAGTCAAATGGTCCAAAATATGGCAGATGGTCACTTATCTCTTTATTATAAATGATTTTAGAGGGGGTCAAATTTAAGGTGATTGAATTATTTTCCAATTGTATTTTAAGACACATGAAGATACATATATTTGCAAAGTTAGTTACTATCACATTTTAGTGCAGATACAAAAGATTGATTTTCCTGTGAATTACTGTGATCTCACTAGATAACACCCCACTAATATAATGAGAAATTATTTACATAAAAGAAGTGTTTGTAATAATGTTAACAGGAAGTTGCTCAAGCTGTGATTCCATACTGGAGAAAAGATGAGTTGAGAGGGAAATTAAAAGGACTGAAGAAAACAATGGATGACCTGGATAAAGCCAGGAAAGCTACTGTTATGAATGAGGTAAGAATGTTCCAGAGAAAATGGTCATAATTTCCTTTTCTTTCTGCTTGATCAACTCGGAGTCAGATGAGTGTTTGGTAGTATTCTCACTTACATATTGACTTCATGATCATTTGGATTTGAAAATCGAGGCTCGAAACTGATGAAAAATCCAAGAATCAATATTTGCTTGTTGATATCATTTCAATCAGTGGTTCATGTTAGACACTCTTTGTGAATGGAGGTAGATTTTATGGTTTGAAAATCCCCCCACTGTGACGAGACTAATGAATTGTCCTCTTTGGATTGGTCAGGTTATAGAGGAGGCTAAGAAGATGATAGACTCCTGTCCTAACAAACCTGTTGTTATCCACGAGTTCAAGGCCGGCTCTAATGCAAAGGTAAGACAGACCATAAGCGACCTTGTCTGTGAACAAATGAGGAAGGTGAAGTTGGCCAACAGTAACAAAACTTTCTGGGGGGAACTATAACTCAGAAAACCTAAAAAAAAAAAGAAATGTGAAAACATCAATATTTTCTCTTTAGAAGCTGGTACACATTTCTTTTCTTCATTAACTGCCTGCATTGTGGTGGTCAGGTATGTCAGCCTCATAAGCACTAGGTACTGGGTTCAATCCCTAACCAGGTCATACCAAAGAATTATAAAATGAAACTTGTTGCTTCCTCCGACACGCTCATCATTATGATGATAGAACAAGGACTGGTTTGTTCAGTGTTAGTATAATACGACTTCATGTCTGCCTATGGCACTATAAAATGGCAGAATTAGAACTGCTTTGTCACAAGTAGGCACCCCACAACTCATAATATAACTGAAATATCATTGAAAGCAATGTTAAACCCTACTTACTCATTCACTCCCTTCTTCAATAACTGCCTTTTATTATCCATATCTGAAGATATATAGAACTGACTTTTCAGAAAAGGGAAGTTGTCTTTCTATTGTCCTGCCTGATGTCGGTTGTTGCACTTGGATTAATGATATACCTTCGTTCTCCAGGTCTTTTACATGTTAAACATACACAAGATAAATAATTTCCCAAGGAATTTACAATCAAAGGAATGGATTGAGCCACCTAAAAAGTAATTCCTTGACACATTAACATGGCAGTTTTGCTAATGGAAAGCTTTGAGTCATTGAAATCCTGTTCGGGTTTTTTCCAGGCTCTGGATGCTGCTATGAAGCAGTACAAGAGTCTATCACCTGAGACTGCAGCCATGTTCTTCTCTGTGGACCCAGAACAGGGGAAGATTCTATGTATGAGCTGTGTACCCAAGGTAAGTTCAATGGGATTATCCAGCTGATTGCAAAGGGGAGCAAAACTTGTAACTGCTGGAACACCAGTGCCCCCTGTCTCATTGAAATACAATATAAGGATATGACTATTCTTCAATGAAAGTATTGAAATTCAGTGAGATTGTGTTAATAGGATACGGGAGTGCAGTACTTCGTGCTTCTTTTTAGGAGTACCAATGACAATATTCAGCTTCAGCAAGTGCAAGGGTTACACTTCCTTGCATTGGCAGACAGTTCTAGAAATATCAATGCTGGAGTGAATTTGTGCAAACTATTTATGTTTAGTGAATAATTTATCATGAATTCGGCAGAAAATATTGGGTCTGTAATGGTGTAGAATAAGACTTCTTTCAGGTGAATTGGAAATATGTTAAAATTCTTGTTTTGTTTAAAGTTTGATGGTGGACTTATTTGACAGCTGCTAATAAGATATGTAAAATGTCATCTTTTGATATGCTACATATGTTTCTGATATCATTTCTCCACAGTCCACAATAACCAAAGGATTGAAGGCCAATGAGTGGGTGGGTCACCTGACCTCCGTTCTCAATGGGAAAGGTGGTGGAAAGGATGCCTCTGCACAGGCTACAGGGACCAATACGGAGGGGCTAGGAGAGGCCATTAAACTAGCAACACAATTCGCTGAGTTAAAACTGACATAGCTATTGAGTGATGTTCTCGGAGGAGAATGCATTATGTGCCCGTTCACAAGGAACTGTTGAAGAAGTTCATTGTATCAGATAATCTTCACCTGTGAGAATTTACCGGCTTCATACGCTTACAAAATGAGAAAAAAAATCAAGGCATTTCCCAGGACTTTCCCGGTCAATAATTTTCATTTTCTAGGAGTCTTTAGTAAAATAACTCGCAACAAAGATGAGCAAAGTTCAGGAACAAATTTCAATACAGATTGCTGGTTCTGCCAGAAGAAGAATGTGTAGTTCTTCCAGGAGTTTAACTTTATTTTTAAGCATTTTCCAGGAATTTCCACGTTAGCGATTAAATTACAAGAGTTTTAAGGACTTTCAGGAGGCATATGGACCCTGAATTTAGTGTTCAAACAAGCAATGGCGTATCTTACTTCTTACACTATGTTAGTCAATCTGTTTTAGTGAAGGTGAATCAGCCATTCTTCTAAAACTGGAAAACTTAAACCTCTTGTTCAGAATTTCTCTATTATGCATCCAGTATCATGTTCATAGCTATATGCTGAGTGTTAATGCAAGTTTTCGCTCTATCTCTCACGATTTCAAGTATTGCATCCTAATCCACAGGCAGTCACCAGTGCATTTTTTTTAATCTTTCACACAAACATTCAAATTTTACCTTGGTTCAACTCAACACTCCAAAGTTCATCAGTCTTCACTGCGATATAGCATATAATACATGTTTTTTGTACATTACTTAAGAAATAGATTTTCTGGTGCTGGAAATAATTAACTCTGGGAAGATGGATTTTTTTATAGATGGTTCTCTAGAACATTAATTTTTTCACTGCAAAAGCATGTTATTTTCACGGTAATAGACCAGGACAACTGTTTTTGATAACCTCAACATTATGAGGACTATGTGTTAGCTCTGTTAAACCCTATTCACTCACTCACTAGCTCTGCACAATATCCGCTTCTTCATTTAAGAGTACATTTTCTTTGATAGGCATTTAGAAGTCGGCGTATATAATACAAGGCTATTCTATGGATAACAAATTCTTTATTGCTGTGGAGCTAAACGAAACATCAGCTCCACAGCAATAAAGAAGTTGTTATCCATAGAATAGCCTTGTGTTAAGGGTAAATTGTCTCATCCTTTGTGTAGCTGAAAAACCCTGCATCTGGACACATTCTTAGCTATTTTATGCATTGTCTCATTGATCGTTACATGAAGTATGAAGTTGGTGGCAATATGTATTATATAATACTTGATGCATACAAACACCTCACTTGAGGTTTTTCCGGATATGTATTTGGTAACCTTCTGTTCAAAATTGCAGATAGTACTATGCTTGCAGTATATTTAATGTGCTGGATATTCTTGCATGTCTATTGCATCCACCCAAAGCCCCAAGGCATAGATCTCAACATGGTAAAAACTAATATCTGCAGGCCTTCAAGTGCCTCCTATATTTCCTATATTTTCCTATATTTTTTAGTCATTCCTATATTTTACTCAAAACCTCCTATATTTCCTATATTTTGACTTTTTCTCATGAAAACTTTCATCAATGCTCTGTAATGAGTCAAACTGACACGCGGAAATACATCTCAGAAAATTTTTTTCGCCTCGCTTCGATCGGCAAATACGAAAACATTCCCATCTCTCTATGCTGAATCAAACAACAGAACAGGTCACCTGAAAGACCACCACTATGACTGCATTAAGTGAAAGTAATTTGATTAAACACCAGAAAACTACCAAGTTTGGAACATACAATGTAGTACAGACCTGTCTTACACTCCTTTATTTCCTATATTTTCCTATATTTTATTCAGAAAATTCCTATATTTCTCCTATATTTTTGCAAATTTCCTCCTATATTTTCTCCTATATTTTCACTGTGAGCCACTTGAAGGCCTGTATCTGTGAACCAAACGTGTTTATGTAAAGAGATGTGTTAAATCATGGTCTGGACAGACTCCTATCAGAAAGCTCACCTAAACGATGAAACATTACCTTGTTTGTGATGCTTTGTTGCATAATATAATCGCATGAACTGTTATCTGAATGCAGTCCGATTGTTATACATTTGGTTGATATTATTATAACATTTCCATTGATAAACCCATATATAACTGTCTGTGGCATCAACCTTGAAATAATGAAGTTGGACATGTTCAGAAAGTATTTGCTCCTATTTATAAAGTGCTACATGTATTTTGTTATGTTGAAAAAAATAGGGGTTCTCAAATCTCCTAATTGACGTACTGTAGAAAATACATTGATCTACTTAAATATAAAATTCAAATGTAATATTCACATATGCAAATTTGTTTTGTCTATATCTATCTATAAACTATTAAAGGAACTGTCCGAGGCTGAGTGCCATCTATGTGAGGCTGTGTACATGCCACTGTAGTGGGGCGACTGTAGGGGTGACAAAGGGGAATGGGTATAATTCACCAAGCCTGTTTGCAGAGAACTCCAACATAATTGCCGCCTCTGTCTGTCTGTCCTCCTCCTAGAAATATGCCCTGTGGGGCTTCCAGGGATTGACTTGGGATGTCGTTGTGAACACTGCAGGTCATGGTAAGAATAGGCCTCCGCTCCTCAGGAAGCTTGTCGTAAGAGGTGACTAACCGAGGCTCCCGTGTGGTTCCCGGGTGTGACAATTAATAGGACCCCACTCGTGTGGTTCCCAGGTGTTAAAAGGAATAGAACCCAACATCGTGATATGACTGAAATATAGTTGAAAGTGACGTTAAATCGTATTCACTCACTCACACTCCTAGAAATAGCTACATGTATCGAAATCTTTGCCTCCGATACTCCAAATATAAAGGCACATTTACTTTAGGACGTCAAAATTGGGCATATGTGATTGTTTGAAGATTATCAAGCGCATTGTTGCCACTGATTTTCATCTGCTGTCCTTGACATCGTCAGCCGATCATCGTGTGTCTGTCTATCCGTCAATCATCCTTGTTAAAAAAATATCTCTAGAAGACTTATTGTCACATTCATATGACATATAAAGCTGGTGATGGACCAGAAGCTTATATAATGAAATAACCTTGAGTTTGTCTAGTACTGTAATATCAGTTGTCTTTATTGCACCATGTAAGCATCCTGTCTGTGTCTTGTGTGCAGCCCTCAGTGTTTTATAGGGTGGATGGAGGGTGTCTGGTTCCATGCTGCTTCAAAGATTTCTTCTTTGATGTAGCAGAAACACAACTTGGCTGGATGGTGCTTAGTTGGTTCATCGTGATATAGCTGAAATATTGTTGAAAGCGACATTAAATTCTATTCACTCACTCCTGATATTAATCCAATTCTCCCCTCCCCCCTCCCAAAGAAGCCTATAAATGATTAACCTTGATTGACCTATTCTTTCTAGGTCAATAAGTTTATTTCCAATGTTGTTAACAATATCACTTCAAGGATTATAGCTGGCATTCTTAATTTAGGTTATAGGTATGCCTGGTTGACAGAAAACCTATTCAATAGGATGGCCCTCGATCTACTCTTTCAAGGTCAAATTATACAGTAAATTCAGTGCTGTTAGCACAATATCTCTTGAAGGATTAGTCTAGTTCTCAAAATTCATCACAGATATAGCTGTGGTGAAACAGCCATGTCAAAAATGACTGGCCTTGACCTATTTTTTTAAGATTAAATGTCCTTATCTGGAAGGGCTAGAGTCAGCTACAACAACTATTGAAGATGTTGGACTGGTCAAGTTATCCATCTTTGATGTTATCACCATATCTCCAACAGCTGTGGAGTTCAGGCTCATTGAACCTATTTTTACCCCTTGGCCATTTTGGCCTTGGGGTATTGTCGTCGCCATGTACGTCTGTCCGTCCGTTAACGCACTTTAGGCAAAACCGCTTGAGACACAACCACCAAATTTTGAACACTTATTTATCCAGTGCTAAGTCAGACGCCTATCGAAAGTGGCTCTCCTCGGTCCATACTTTACAGAGTTATGCCCCATTACAGATATATTAATTTCTATTTCTGTCCTATATGCTTGAATGTAGCCAACTATATCTGCAAAACTATGTTCGATAGAGCTACCACTTCAAGTCATGGTAAGAATAGGTCTCAGCTCCTCAGAGAGCTTGTCGTAAGAGGCGACTAACTGGGGCACCCGGGTGTGAAAAGGAATAGGACCCCAACCGTGGGGTCTCGGGTGTGAAAAGGAATAGGACCCCACCCGTGTGGTTTCCGGGTGTGAAAAAGAATAGGAACCAACGTCGTGATATGACTGAAATAGTGTTCAAAGCGATGTTAAATCATATTAACTCACTCAGTCACTTGTGTTCTAGAAGCCAACAAAAAATTAGTCACCTCGGCCCTTATTTTACAGAGTTCTTCCCCTTTTCAGACGCAGTTATCTTTGATTTTGTGATATAAGCTTATGCTTGAATGTAACCAGTTGTATATAATTGTTTGGTACAGCTACCAAATTATGAGGAAACTTTTTTATCCAGTTGTAGTCTAGATGCCTACAAAAAAATTAGTCGTCTTGGCCCATATTTTATTGAGTTGATATGCCCCTTTTGGATGTAACAATCTTCGATTTCGTGATCTGTAGTTGAATGTACAAGTTATATCTGCAGATCTGTTTGGTACAGCTGCTAAATTTGGAAACTTATTTATTTAGTTGTATTCTAGAAGCGTACAAAATACATCGTCTCGGCCCTTATTTTATGCAGTTATGCTCCTTTTCTAATAAGCTTGGATATGTTTTAATGTAACCAGTTATATCTGAAGAACTGTGCTCAATACAGCTAATATTTATCTACTTGTGTTCTACAAGCCTACAAAAAATTATTCGTCTCGGCCCTTATTTTGCAGAGTTATGAACCTTTCTTGTGTATTAATCTACATATGATTTTGTGATACATATTCTTGAATGTACATGTAGCTGGTATATCTGTAGAATTGATATTCTCTAAAAAGACCAATTCTGGATGATTAGTATAGCCATAATATGTTGCACATTCTCAGCATATTTCTTAATTCCTTTGGGGGAAGCCAAGGGGTTTTGTGAGTCTCACCCTCATGTTTATATTGCGATCATGGTGTCTGTCCATCTGTCAACTTGCCCTCCATTGCAGACCATATATACATAAGACGCGTGCTTTCAGCTGTAGTGTTCAGCCAACAGTTTACTTACTCAGAAGATCTGAATCGCGTGGATTATAAGCATGCCCTCTTAACTACCCTGTCACACTGTCCAGTCGCCGCGAAGCATGCCAGTCTGGAAACTCTTTGTGAAATCTGTCTCCGATCAATCAATGAGATGTTTTCAAAAGCAGTTGTGGAGTTCTCTCTAGCGACAGAGCATGGCCATATGGTTCATACCAGTTTCAGATATTATTCCTTAAGTTAAAAACATGTTTGTGTCAAAGAGCTCACTTATCAACAAATACCATGCAGAAAGATGTCTGATCGTGTACCTAAGCTGGTGATGGATCAGTTCATTGAAGATGTCTGGGACCTATTTATGCGAATTTGAGTCTCTAAAGTTTTGGTTTCTGATCTCAAAGTTGTGTTTAGGCATATATTGAAGCCCATACAATGCCATAAGACTTTTGTTTCTACTGCAACTTCATGCTGACATGTTCTCATTCATATTTTTTTTAATTTTTCATGAGGTGTCGGCGGGGATGCACTGTGGTTCATGTTGGTTGCAAGACCATGACACATCATTACCAGGGGGCATGCAGCAGCACGGCGAGCGACCTGAAATCAAGTCAATATGCATAGAGTGGATCAGATTTTTGTTGAATTGCCATCTGAATCAGGATTTGGTTCAAACACCTCTACCAGAAATTGTTTGCGAAAGACGGCATTGCAAAAAGTTACACAAAGTTAAATATAAAATAACCTGCTTTGTGATGAACTCCATAAATTGTTCCATTTAATAAACAAGTGGACATCTTCAGTAGTTCATTTGTACATTTTAATATACAATATGTTCTTACGAACTGTACATACAAGTCGTTCTTCATTCGGGATGATAAAGTAATAAATCTAATATATAGTTATTTAGAATAAACTCTTGAGTTCACATAATAATAATAATACATCGACTGACTGACAGTTTGAATTAGGATATGCAACTCCTCAGATTATATTAGGCAAAAATTTTACTTTTCTGTACTTCAAAAATGTCGAGGAAATGTATGAAAGAAAGAAAACTACAAAAATAATAAAAATATGTGTACAAAATGGAAAAAGCTCGGTTTAAAACAAGTTACTTATGCTTCACAGTTTTCAGTTTAAACCAAGTATGTATGACATAAGAAATAAGAACATAATAGATAGGGCTATAAATACAAATGTATGTATTTAGCAGGCAAATTACTGTTTTGTACCACCTGTATTACATGTTATTACCAGTACCATCCATTTAACATATTTCTTCAATTCCAAACATCCATATTATCACAAAGATATATCAAGGGTAAGCCATAAAGCAGGTTAGACATCTCTTACCTCAACCACGTTGACCAATTTAAGGAAAACAATAATGCTTAATTATCTTTGTTGCTGGAGACCTCATCTTCACTTTTAAAGTTAAATACTACTATTATGTTCCATCATTTCCCTGGGCCTAGTAAATGGGGTAAATTCTTCAAACCAGAAACGAATGTGGTGTCATATAGCTAATGAAGATATGAGCTTACCAACACTGTACAGCGAGGATTTTCTTTGATCTCTGCATTATCTCCAAATATGACCAGCGGTGGTTGTATTGATTTTCAAATGGGAAATGTTCATATCCTTCGAATAGCCAATCAGATTGAAGTTGGAAGAGGTCATACAGTGACACATCTGCTAAAATGGACGGGAATATTTATAGATCTATGACATGTACGACATCACCATACCATATTCTGATGAGAAAATGTGTGATATTCAGCCAAGGCAACACCTGCAGTATTCGCCAAGGCAACACCTGCAGTATTCGACTTGGGTCCTCAGTTAATTTAGCGTGGAAGTGCTATTCACCATATCACCGAGCTTGCAGAACTTCTGCGCATTTGAAATGACCTCTTGAAGAAGAAGATTTTTGTGAACTGGGGTGCCTTGCCAGCAGGGATTTCGATATGTAAAGTTGGCTTTACAGAGTAACCAGGAAATACATCCTATTAACATGAACACCTTTATACAGGTACCGGTACATCAAAGTATCAACATTGTCATTTACCCTGTAAATTGAAAACATTTGATTTTAAAGAATAGTAATGAATAATCACAGCTATATATACACACTAATGTTCACAGTGGAGAACCTTTCAAGCTGTGAATCATGGATGCTGGGTCTATTCAGTATTCAGCATGGGGTGAGTGAATAGGATTTAATGTCGCTTTCAACATTGAGTGAGTGAATAGAATTTAACGTCGCTTTCAACAATATATCAGTTATATCATGACGAACCAACTACGCACCACACAGCCCAGTTGTGTTCCTGCTACTTCAAAAAAGAAATCTTTGAAGCAGCATGGAACTACATTGTAGACACACTCCATCCACCTCATAAAACACAGAGGACAGCACACAAGACACAGACAGGACGTTTACACGGTGCAATAAAGACAAGTGATATTACAGTGCTAGACATCACATCAAGTTCCTGTGGGTTAGATGTTATTCTCTCAAAGTATGTTGTACATTTATGTGAGGATTTGACCCCAGCTGTGACGTATTCATGAAATGGAATTCTCGAATAACAGGGTCATTAAGTTTTCACACAAAATCGCTGTTTTTGAGATGAAAACAGCTATTATTCTCTGTAAACATAGAAAGTATTGTACACCGCAGCATGTACACTGTACGATTTACTTGTTACTGCTAAGGAATCCAAGCAGTATAGTATATAGCTACATTTTTGGATCTGTCGAAAGCATTTAACAGTCAATCACGAGATTTTATTAGCTAAACTGGAACATTATGGATTTCGTGGCATATCTAATAAATGGTTAGAAAATTACCTTTTTAAAAGAATGCAGGCCGTAAATTATAATGGTTGTTTATCAAAACTCGCTCCTACCTTTTACGGTGTGCCCCAGGGGTCAATTTTAGGACCAATTCTTTTCTTAGTTTACATAAATGATATAACCAACGCGACCGACATGCTAAAATTTGTCTTATTTGCAGATGACACAAGCATAACATGTTCTTCTGAAAATCTCCAAGATGCTGCAGACATAATGTCCCAAGAGTTATGTAAATTGTACCAGTGGTTGTGCTCTAATCGATTATCCCTTAGTATCGACAAAACTAAATTTATGATTATAAAACCGTATCTAGCACATTCGAGAAGACCAGATACTGAATTAGGAACGTACCCCTTAACAAATCTCCGGAAATGAAATAGAGGTACTTCAAAACTTTAAATTTCTCGGTATTTATATTAATAATAACTTAACATGGGTCTCCCATATCGATTATATTTGTAAGAAAGTTTCCAGGAATATAGGACTACTCGATCATATTAAAAAGTCCGTTAACAAAAAAATACTATACATTTTATATTATTCTCTTATATTTCCATATCTATCGTATTGTAATATTCTTTGGGGAAACACATACACTAGTCATCTTAGACCTTTGACCTCACTCCAATAACATTTTCAAATAAAGTAGACCACACTGAACCCCTTTCCGGAAAACCCAGATTTTACAGCTGAATAAACTTGTACTTACCTTTTACTGTTGATAGTCCACAAAATTTTCTACTGCTCAACTCAACTGCCTAAAGCCTTTAGACATTATTTTACAAAACAATCAACAGTACATCACTATCAAACAAGAGGACATCAATTTAATATAGCTAGGCCGTTTTATCGGGCAAACCTATCCTTCTACACCACTAAAATAGCTGGACCCCGTGAGTGGAATAAATTACCCTCCTCAATTAAATCCACATCATCTACTTCGCTATTCAAATCAAGCCTTAGGTCTCATATCTGCTTGAAGACTGACCTATCTCCATACACATATATGCACCTGGTATAATAATTCTAACTATGTTGTATATCAAGACTACAAATTTTCGCATATTACATGTATTAGGGATAGAACAAGCCCCATGGGGCTTTATTCCCGCCTCTTACAGTTTGTGAGCATTAATAGAAATGAACATTTATGTGGTGAATATAAATCAAATCAAATCAAAGATCGAGTATAACTGACCTTGTGCACAGTTACCTATTGGAAGAAAGTATTATGTATAAAATGCATTCTGGTTTTGGTTGATCTTCATATGTTTACAGAGAGATATAGAAGCTGTTTTCATAAAAAAAAAATCAGTGAGTTTGCATGAATACTCTACTTCATGACCTTGTTATTCTTTCATATAGCTAATAGTCTATTCTTGACACTTGAACCCTAACTCACTGGGGTGTTTTTTTCATTGCAAGTTTGAAAATGATCATGTTTCACAAAATCATCACTGGAAAGTGTTTTGATCAGGCTAAAAAGTCTACCTGTATGTTACCAAACTGCAAAGCAAGAATGCTAGGTCAACCTACAGGGGTCAACTTTGGATAGGTCACATATACTGTACAGTAAATCCTCTAATTATACAATCACAGGAAGTTAAATTCATTGGAACAGGAAGTTAGCAACATGGTCCAAAATCATGCATATAATCCAGCATTTCTCAGTATTTTAATCATTCTGGAGGGTGATTCAATTAATTGAAATGATTGAAGAGCCTGATTGAATTATTAGAAGATTGACCATAGCCTGATTGTAGACCAGTGTGTCACATAGACCAGTGTGTCACATAGACCAGTGTGTCACACAGACCAGTGTGTCACATAGACCAGTGTGTCACATAGACCAGTGTGTCACACAGACCAGTGTGTCACATAGACCAGTGTGTCACATAGACCGGACCAATACATCACACAGACCAGTGTGTCACATAGACCGGACCAATACATCACACAGACCAGTGTGTCACATAGACCGGACCAATACATCACACAGACCAGTGTGTCACATAGACCGGACCAATACATCACACAGACCAGTGTGTCACATAGACCGGACCAATACATCACACAGACCAGTGTGTCACATAGACCGGACTAATACATCACACAGACCAGTGTGTCACATAGACCGGACCAATACATCACACAGACCAGTGTGTCACATAGACCGGACCAATACATCACACAGACCAGTGTGTCACATAGACCGGACCAATACATCACACAGACCAGTGTGTCACATAGACCGGACCAATACATCACACAGACCAGTGTGTCACATAGACCGGACCAATACATCACACAGACCAGTGTGTCACATAGACCAGTGTGTCACATAGACCGGACCAATACCTCACACAGACCAGTGTGTCACATAGACCGGACCAATACATCACACAGACCAGTGTGTCACATAGACCAGTGTGCCCCATAGACCAGTGTGTCACATAGACCGGACCAATGTGTCACATAGACCAGTGTGCCACATAGACCGGACCAATACCTCACACAGACCAGTGTGTCACATAGACCAGTGTGCCACATAGACCGGACCAATACATCACACAGACCAGTGTGTCACATAGACCAGTGTGTCACATAGACCGGACCAATACATCACACAGACCAGTGTGTCATAGACCGGACAATGACAGTGTGTCACATAGACCGGACAATACATCACACAGACCAGTGTGTCACATAGACCAGTGTGTCATAGACCGGACCAATACATCACACAGACCAGTGTGTCACATAGACCGGACCAATACATCACACAGACCAGTGTGTCACATAGACCAGTGTGTCACATAGACCGGACCAATACCTCACACAGACCAGTGTGTCACATAGACCAGTGTGCCACATAGACCGGACCAATACATCACACAGACCAGTGTGTCACATAGACCAGTGTGCCCCATAGACCAGTGTGTCACATAGACCGGACCAATGTGTCACATAGACCAGTGTGCCACATAGACCGGACCAATACCTCACACAGACCAGTGTGTCACATAGACCAGTGTGCCACATAGACCGGACCAATACATCACACAGACCAGTGTGTCACATAGACCAGTGTGCCACATAGACCGGACCAATACATCACACAGACCAGTGTGTCACATAGACCAGTGTGTCACATAGACCGCACCAATACATCACACAGACCAGTGTGTCACATAGACCAGTGTGCCACATAGACCGGACCAATACATCACACAGACCAGTGTGTCACATAGACCAGTGTGTCACATAGACCGGGCCAATACATCACACAGACCAGTGTGTCACATAGACCAGTGTGCCACATAGACCGGACCAATACATCAGAACAGACCAGTGTGTCACATAGACCAGTGTGCCACATAGACCGGACCAATACATCACACAGACCAGTGTGTCACATAGACCAGTGTGTCACATAGACCGGACCAATACATCACACAGACCAGTGGGTCACATAGACCGGACCAATACATCACACAGACCAGTGTGTCACATAGACCAGTGTGTCACATAGACCGGGCCAATACATCACACAGACCAGTGTGTCACATAGACCAGTGTGTCACATAGACCGGACCAATACATCACACAGACCAGTGTGTCACATAGACCGGACCAATACATCACACAGACCAGTGTGTCACATAGACCAGTGTGTCACATAGACCGGACCAATACATCACACAGACCAGTGTGTCACATAGACCAGTGTGTCACATAGACCGGACCAATACATCACACAGACCAGTGTGTCACATAGACCAGTGTGTCACATAGACCAGTGTGTCACATAGACCAGTGTGTCACATAGACCAGTGTGCCACATAGATTTTAAATCAGTGTGTCACATAGACCATAAACCAGTGTGCCACATAGACCGGTGAGTCACATATATCATTAACCAGTGTGTCGCATAGACCAGTGTGTCCATAGACCATAAACCAGTGTCACATAGACCAGTGTGTCACAGGGATTTTAAACCAGTGTGTTACAGAGATGTTAGGCCATTGTGTCACACAGACTATAAACTATTGTGTCACATAGACCATAGAGTGTGTCAGCAATTTCAAAACAGTGTCACATAGGCCAGTGTGTCAGAGATTTTAAACCAGTGTGTCACATAGGTCAAAGGCCAGTGTGTCACAGACTATAAACCAGTGTCACATAGACCAGTGTGTCACAGATTTTAAACCAGTGTGTCACATAGATCATATAGGCCAGTGTGTCACATAAACTATAAACCAGTGTGTCACATATACCAGTGTCACAGACCATAAACCAGTGTCACATAGACCATACACCAATGTGCCACAGACAATAGACCAGTGCATGACATAGACCATAAACCAGTGTGTCACATAGATTAGTGTGTTACATAAATCAGTGTGACCATATATGATAAACCAGTGTGAACCAAAGACCAGTGTGTCACATAGACCACAGACCAGTGTGTCACATTCAACACTGAGAAATATAGTCATTCAGCAGAACTAACAAACATGACAAATGGAATGGTTCACTGTGTTAATACATTGACTGCCGCCTACAAGTATACTCATAGCGGCGGGTTTACCAGATTCTGTTACTATGAATATTCTTCAAGTAACTCATTTCTACCATACCATAAACTGGATATGCTGGTGTCGCTGGTAATGCGACATACACAAATTTGCTACCAGTTTGTGAATGCTACTGGTTATCTCGTAGCTTTGGTTTTCCCCGAAAAAGCATGATAGGAAAACTGAAACGAGTAGACTTCTATATATGGCTTGGCAAATGTAAACGATACCATGTGTTACTAACTATATACAAGAATAGGTATAAAACATATGCGAGTTGAGGATACATGCTAATATCAGACATGTCAGAAAATAGCAGTTCTCTTACTCTATCTTGTTTGTCACACATATACATTTATATCAAGTGAAACTTCAACATGATATGCTTATAATGGAAATATATGTGATTGTCTATCATACACATTTTGGATTCTAATTCTATATACAAGCATAACCTAACATGTACAAGCAGGGCTCAATATTCAATCTGATTTACAACATGGATGTATGTGAATATACAAACAAGATTTCATGTACAAATGGAAATTAACAATATCTAGCCATTCGGCATCTCGTTGAGTCCTTTACACATCCACAGTTGTTATCAGTCAAGTCATACATAATCACAGGCAGAAATAATATCCATCATTCTATCTACAATTACCAGTTGTATCGTTACGATAATTCAGGTCCGTAAAACAAGAGACTTCAAGATACGCCCGCACATATAAGATACGCCTGCACATATTTGACCAGATTTAATATTAGGAATCTGACATGGCGATTGACATGAAGTAAATTTGGGCGCAGATTTGCAGATATGTGTATAATTTTGGTGTACTACAAACGATGGCTCCCCCACCTTCTTTCCCAAAACAACATTGCTTTATTTTGGACTTCCATGACATTGACATACCCTTGATCAGGCATACCTGAAATTTGGTCACATTCTGCAGCCCTGTTAATATAGCACAGAAACCAGTACGTTCCACCATCTCCAGGTATTCAGGCCACCTTGACCTTACCCTCAAAATACATAGGTTTCTTTCTTGTCCCATGGGTAAGCTATACTCGAAGTTTAGTACCAATCCATAACATGAAACTGGAGATATATTGCATCTAAATTTTAAGGATGGCCAGACAGATATTTGTGTATTGCACAGTTCCTCATGAATGCCATGGTGATGCAGCATTGACAGCCTTTTGAAAAGAGATGTGTGCAGAAATACCTTCAAACTGGTCTATCCTGGAATGGTGAATAGGCTTTTTCTTTGCCATTAATTTGAAATATACCTATAAATTGATCACAATCCTAATCCTTGAACAATTTCAAGATTTTCCGATTTCGTGGGCACAGTGACCGATACCAAAGGAACAGCATTCTTCATTTCCACATTGGTAAGTTATGTATATGGTACCCAAAGTTTTGTACTAATCCATAACAAGGAAATGGAAGTAAAATTTTTCAATGATTTTCTGATTTTGGGACAAAGTGACCTTGAAATGAATAAGGTTCGTCCTTGCTACATGCATGGGTAAGGTATACCCACAGTCTGAAACCAATCCATAACCTGGGACTGGATATAAATTAACAGATGGCTAGATGGACGGACAAAAATCGCTATAGTATTATACACCTCATTTACATGTAATGGGCATTTACTTAGGACTAATGAAAAACAAGGTACATGAACAATTGCACTACTTGTGACATCATCAGCTATCTTAACAGGATAAACACTTCAAGACATCTCCCGTTTACAGGGTCTGCAGCTACACCCAGACAAGCAAACAGCTTAAGCACAATGGGAAATGCAATAATGGCGAAGTTAGTCATCAACTGCCAGATCTTTTCAGGTTTATTTTTTGACAGATGTTAGGGGGGTTTCATTTTGTTTCTTGATACACCATATAATGGTATTTACATAGTCACCATCAGCTAATATGTACACCTGATAAGGCTGGTATGAATTAAAAAAGCTTGTGTGTGACAAATTTAGCTGCCACTTTCCCTTGTTTTTCATCAGCTAAATAATGCATGTGAACATTCCCACATGATGTCTGGGTATGTGTGAAATGTAATCCTCTTTTCGAGAAGGATTTTCATCCGAGGTGAGGACAAACTTTTCTCGGCATCTATGAGCATTTCATTCAGTGGTGTTCATTGTTGG
>JAVTVY010036996.1:0-17078 GCA_036873755.1 Hanleya hanleyi
AGAAACTGATATTATTAAATCTTATATGCGGTTCGTGGATGACACACTTATACTAATCAAACCTAAAGACATTGATTATGTCAAAAAACAGCTTAATTCTTTTCATAAACAACTGAAATTCACACACGAAATATTTGTAGATAATAACTGTGTTCATTTTCTAGACTTGAAATAGAATCTGATGGTATAACGGTGTTTCGGAAGTCAACACATACTGGATTGTTTGTGCACTTTTGTAGTTTTGAACCCTGGTTCCGTAAAACTGCATGGATACGAGCACTCGTACAACGTGCACGTAAATTATGTACCACAAGCAAACTGTTCTCCAAAGAACTTGAAAATATCAAAATTTCATTATATGGAATGGTTTCCCTAGGCGGATATGTGAAAAACTGTTAAATAAATATAAAAACCCGACTGAGAAGAAAAGTAACAACTCTGAAGAAACCTGCAAAATATATGTGCGACTTCCTTATCTCGGCAAACCAGGAGAACGTGTTGTTAACAGATGTGTTAAGAAAGTAAAACGGCTATTAACAGGTGCCGCCAATTTTGTCATTATTTACAATACTCAGAAGGTTTCCTCTATTGTGTCATACAAAGATTTTATTCCTGTAAAACTGAAAAGCTATGTTTAATATGAGTTTAGCTGCCCAGGATGGGGTACTAAATACATTGGCAAAACTGAACGGTGCCTCTTTAGGAGGTTAGAAGAGCACAGCCGAGACAAAAGTGAGATCCAATCACATGTCTTGAATTGTCTTGGTTTTCAACACATATATGATCTCATAACTATACCAGTTGGTGCAGACAAAAGACGTACATTTGCTCTGTCCCCTCACATGTTATTACCAAATGTTAAAATAATAGACCAAGCTAAGAATTGGAATGAACTACTGTTCAAAGAAGCACTTGCTATCAAGAGTAAAACACCCAAACTAAATCATGGAATAATGGCATCTAAGGGCCTGATTGTCTTTAGGTGAATATGAGCTTCATTGTATTGACTAGTATTCACTAATATATTGAGTGTAACTCACACCAGTGGTATTGTTTGCTGAACTCCAATGCTCGCTTGTATATTTGCCGCCCTTTCTACTCAAACTTGTATATATAGCTGACTGTATACTCCAATTGTTTATATGTATTCCTGATGATGGCATAAGCAAAGCCGAAATATAGAATATTTATCACAATGACTTCCATTTTCGGAGTTACTTTCATCCTAGTTTATGTCCAAATAAACACACTGCTATTATCAATTATATGTATGTTTTTCTGTATCCATGATATCAGCGGTGCCCTGGAAAACGTATGAGCTGAGTGCCAGTTATTGATGAAGTCTAAATTCAATGTGACGGCCCTTGTATGCGCCAGAAAGGAAGAGATGGAGGAAAAAAGGTCATGTCACGCCAAAAACGGATGTCAAGATTAATGTTTCCCTTCAAAGAGCAGACACAGAAAGAAATGCCAATTAGGGTTCAAACTTGGCTCACAATTTCTAGGCTAAATATCTCAAACGGGTCAAATGATGAGAATTATAGCATCGGGTGTATGAGAGGAATATTTAGCTGTCACGAATTTGGCCGCCACCGCTAAATTCATCAAGCGCTTGTTTATAGCAATTCCAAAAGTGAATGGATGAAACTATATCGTGTATATGATGTGTATGGCGGATACATTTACGAACAGAGAATTTCATAGCCAGTTCGGTTCACGGCTGAATGGGTGGATGCTGGCTCGCGCTCAATGGCACCGCCACGAGCCCGCAAAGCCTGAAGCATTCTGCGTTGTATTATAAATGTTCATGTATAAGTTCTTTATAGACCTATCTTTTTCTTCGTTTCTTCGAAAAGGCGGTATTTTTTTTTACACTGGCATGTCACTATATATCAACCATACTGGACGAACAATTTCGTATATCGCGAGAGTAGATGAAGTGCTGTATATCTAAGAGTCATAGAGGGTACGCTCATCCTATTTTGGGCATATTCCCCTACTGTTTCTTAATCCTTTGGGCTCGTGGGTTGAAATTTCCAAAAATATATTTGAGAAAATGCAAAACAAATCCAAGATGGCAGCTTCGATGATGTGAGAGTCTAACCATTTTTTTTGGCAAAATTGCACATTAAATTAAGAAATAATTACCTGATGTGAAATAAAATAATGTTGGGCACTTTTAAGCATTAAAATTTAAACAATTGGAAAAACGACGAAACTATAGGTTTAGTGCTCACCGCATGGCCGTTATGTTGAATTTACCCTTGATTCTCTGCTCGGAGTGGTATTCAAAAACGACAATAGACTCAATCCCAGATATGATAGAATATGCACTCACGGAGGCGGTTCGAAAAAAGTGTAGAAAGTTTGGTAGGAGGAGCAAACCCCCTCCCCTCGCCGCCCAGGCCTGGTAGGCCTCTGGTCGGAGGAAACAACGGGGAGTAGGCTCAAACTGATACCAAGGTGATAAGCTTTTAAAGCCAACTCTCATTTGTCTATGATTTCGCAGATGGGGTAGAAAGTTTGGTGGTCTCGCGTAAATCTCTCCGTCCCACCTCAGTCTCAGTAGGATTAACAAACTGGCAATGCTTCTTCATTCATTGGATAGGATGGATTGGCGAGAAAAATGGTGATGTGTAGTGGGCCGGTATGGAAAGGTATATAACCACGCGTTATTAATTTGTATTATTAAACATTCCTTTGCTATGAAATAGGAATGATGTTACAGAAGTGTTCGTAAATTGGTAATTTGCTTCATAATCATATTATTCAGTGACCAATCAATGTGTATGATTATATTACCTGCACATATAACGAATGTGATTTTGTCAAATTCATAGTTTCCTAATATTTGTAATTGCAACTATCATTTCACTTGTTGTATACATTCGTGTACATGTAATATATCAAATAAATATGCGTCCGGTATGGAGATGAGCCGAAGAAACCACGTTCGAATCTTCAAACCGATGGAATTTCACAAGCAATTGAACACCACTGCATTTGTGTTAACGTTGCGCGGCTCCTGCTGCTTCTTGAAATAAATAATTATCAGTCAATATCCGTTTCATTACGAGCTCAAACGATTCTTCCGAATTCAAAAGGGTAACCTCCGTTCACGCTTCGACGAACGACAATACGATATATCGTCTTTGGGGAAATGTCGTCATTAAAGGTACATTTCCTGTTCCGGGACTCTATCCATCACGAGGGCTTTAACATGGCAGCCCTTTCCTAACCGGTGAAAATTAAGTCTTTGTTCAGCTATTGAGCAGTTGAGGAAATCATTCGAGCACTACATTCCATCTAAGAGAACAAGGATCTAAGTGACACAGACAAATTACTCTATTTTTTTATTGGCAAGGCAATTAGTCCAGCGTAGTGTTTAAGCTCTATGTCTTGTGAATTTATAGAATTTATTTTATGACCGATGCAGCTACAAAATTTAGGAGTGTTTGAGGAGGTAGCAACGTGCTGCCAATAAAGATAATCCCATTTCTCTACATGAATATTGTCTACTATGTAGACACACGGGACAATAGATCGGGAATGAATTAAAAATCCATCCAATTCATTTCGTATGACGTGGAATGATTGGCCTCATACAGCCGGCTCCCTCTCAAATTCTTTACTCCCTTATTTCGTTATCCATGGATTAACTCAATTTTTCGCACTGCCTATGGCCATGTGTGATTTGAATCTACACATGATGCAGCACTACGCCGCGCTATAATCCTGAAACCGCTAAAACGGCTTTTACTTAATATATGCTAAATCGGTTAGTAAATCTTAAGACAACTATATTCGTAATATTCGCCGTCAATAATGTCGTACCACGCCAGGTAGCATACCTTTTCAACTCAAATATATACAAAAACTTTAGCATACATTCCTCGCCGGACAGAAATAAGGTCATTCCACCCGACACAATCACTATGAATTTGGAACTCGTGCAATCAAACTGGCACAGATTGTCTTTCTAATAAAATTAGAAGTTATGTTTTGATATCTTTTAAGTTTTACATATTATGGAAACATATCACAATTGGAGCTATATGTCTTTGGACCAAAAAATATCATTGGCTATTTGTGACTTGCAAATGGACAGATTCCAAAATCAGCGGTCAAACCAATAACAAATATACATATACATGTGAAAAAAATGCTTTCGCAAGCTTTAAAGATGGGATTTTCCTTAACCCTACCTGGCCTGGGGGGCACTTTCGCCCCCCCCCAGTTGGTCTTTGCTTCTATCTCCGGAACGACACACAATTGAGGGCTGAAACTCCGTGACCTTTTAGATTATCATATTGGGGTCATTTTGAGACTATTTGCATGAACACCCGAGCAGAGGATCATGGGTAAATACAAAATGGCGGCCATGTGGGGTACAAGAAAAGTGATATTTTCGTCATATTTCAAAATTTTGCTTTTCTGTATGGAAAAGTGGATGAAACCTATTTTATTTCATATTAGATTATTATTTACTAATTTATTATGCAGCTGTTGCGAAGAAAAAACAAAAATAAAAAATTCGAAAATTCTGATCGAAAAATCGTCAAAAAACGCTCTTTGTGAAAATGACGTCACCGTGACGTCATCATGGTGGCCATCTTGGATTTTTTACACTTTCTGGTAGAGCTTGATCCAAAGATATAGTGTGGTAAGTTTCAGCCCTCTAGGCTTAGCGATAGCGAAAATATATAGGGGCACTTTCCGCCCCTCCTCAGGCTGCGGTACACTCACTGCGGTAGGTCAGATATGGTTAATATGTATGCCCGTATGGAGTGAGCAACTTATATTTTCCTCTGAAATAATATTATATAATTTCTGTTCCGTTTTATTTATTTGTATAGTTAATGACGCTTGCAGTGATGAACAGTTGGCTTTTATTAACAGAACTCCTACCCCTACCGCCATTGTCGAGAAAAAAATCAGGAATCAAATTTCACCACCAAGTTTCCAATCAGCAAGTCGTGAAAGGCATTACGTGGAGATATTTGGCAAACTAAACCATTCTTACGTTGTACTGATTACAATCTGCGAATATATTGTTCCAATTTATCGTGTGAGAGTACTGACGCGAACGTCTTCACTTGGGGGGGGGGAGGGGTAGCGCCATCGCACGGTATGCACGAATAAATGTTTCCATAGCACGGAGTTCATCGGCAAACGGTTTAACTGAATCTCATAGTAGTAATGCAATATTCAATTTGAATCGAAAGTAAGAAATAAGAGCTAAAGCGTCTTTAGACGACCCATTTTTGTAATATTTAGACAGGAAAACATTCTATTTAGCAACTTGGAACGCAACTTGGCTGGGTGGTGCTTAGTTGGTTCGTCGCGATATGACTGAAATGATGTTGAAAGCGACGGTAAATTCCATGCACACAGTCATCCCGTTTTAACCTGAAAATAGGTATTTGACTATGATTCCGTTCCTCTCCAAAGGACAGAGGCATGTATCAATGAAGAAATTTCGAGTTTCGTATTTTTTCTGCAAGTCCGAAACCAAAATGGCCTTTAATACTTAAGACGTACTAAATCGGCTGAATATCTTGAAAACCTATATTCCGTAATCAAGCATGTCAGGGTTCGCGCAGTCATAGAAAATCCTTGAAAGTCAAGGAATTTGAAAATTGACTGCCCGAGCCTTGAAAGCCATAGCATTTCGTCTCTGGTCATGAAATTTTGTCCAAGGTCATGGGAAAAAGATCTCTCTTACAGAAAGTGTTATTCAGAGTTGATCTTGCTAATTTGATAGAAGTTTGCCGAGTCCATCGAAAACTTTAGATTGTGAATGTGACTGCATGTATATACCCAATTATCTCTTCTAGTTCATAGTGATTTGGTGTGGGGTTTTTTGTTCGCCTTTATTTTGCAGATGTATATTATTAATAGTAAAGTGCGAAATCGGAGGCTTTCCCCGAACAATACATAGTCGGCGACTTAGCCCACATGGCTTGCCGTTATTTTTCATAACTATTTTTTATAGCATGTTTAAGGTTTATGATTTCCCACTGGAAAAATAATTTTTGGTTGACCAATACATGAATTAATCCATTTGTTTTATTTCAGAACGATGGTACGCTTACTGTGAAGGAAGGAAGGAAGGCTGCACCCGCAGCAAATCATAGTCACACCCTTCGCTAAATCCGTTTCAGGGCCACCCAACATCGAGATACACTTCTAAGATGGCACTGAAGGGGATATATACTTACAGAATATGACTGTACAAAACGTGTGAATTAAAAGATCAGAGAAACACCGCCTCTCTTCTTTGTGTGCTAATTTAATCACCTCATATATGTAATGAAGTTGATATATATTGAAAATATTCTCGCACATAATGGCCGCCACCAATCCCATCGTATGTCCTGATTTTTCCACGCATACATTCTTCTCCGTTTTTTTCAGATACGGCGAACAGAAATAAGGGCAATCCATCTGACACAATTACAGCGAATTTGGGAGCAATCAAACTGGCCCAGATTTTACCCTATTAAAATAAGAAAGTCTGCTTTTGTAGATATATTTTTAAGCGTTGAATATTACGGAATAATTTTAGAATATATCACAAGCCATTTCTCGGCCAGTCAGGTAGAGTGACCACACACTGATCGCCGGGATACTCCATGCAGGGATATGTAAGAAACTTTACACGTTTCGATTATATCACACTTTTGCGAATTTATCCCCTTGAATATTATCAAATGGAAACACTATTTTCTGAAATATTTGTGGCATCTGTTTGGTAATGAAGCCTTCTATTTGCCATAGCATTGTATAAGTGACATATATGTCAATTGTGTACGTGTACTCTCTTTCCTATGTTCACAGCATGGGCAGATTTTAAACTATTGATAACTGGTGTAAATATGGTATATATGCATCAAATTATCCCACCGTTCTTAAGAAATGACTATTATGCGTTCTTTGGTGACAGTTTTGACAACTGTAGGTCAAAAATACTCCAGCTATCATTGATTTAAATTATTTCCTGTACCGTAGATATAAGGAAGAGAGGTAAAAGCGCAAACAACAAATTTATGCCGGAAGGCACGCGTCAATGCACCTGGCGCTGCTATCTTTTGCCTAAGGATTATCTTCAATTGTATCGGGAACCCGGCATTCGTTAGTTGTGTTCCTCTCATACGACATGCCAGTCATTTCACTTTCGATTTATTTATTTTTTAGATTTTTGGGACATTTCATCAAGGTGAGAATTGGTATCTCCTCGGGTAAGAAAGGTCCACCTGAAATATTTCAAGCCGGTGAAATCTAAATTTTCACCATCGTAAAAACTGAGTTTTGTCCATCTCAAAATGTAGACTGATTGCCTCCATTGTATATTCATACAGTATACATTACATTCCGCTTAACCCGGTGCTAGGGCCGTATGAACCCATTGTACCTCAAGATCCTCATGGTACACATATGAACAGGCACAATCAAAGCGTGACTGAGATACACCATTCTCTAAATGACTTTACAACGAATATCATATGTATTAAGAATACTGATCAGCGATACGGATTTTGATATTATTGGTTCATCATGTTGTCTTGCCGGCATCATTGAAACTGTTGACCGCTTCTCTCTTGCAGGAAATTAGCCTATGTTTATATATACTATGATTCCCTTTTTGAAAATGACGTCACAGTGTCGTCATTATGGCCGCCGTCTTGGATTGTTTTTGCATTTTCTTATAGAGCTTGACCCAGTGATATAGTGTGGTAAGTTTCAGTCCTCTAGCCTTAGCGATAGCGAAAATAAATAGGGAGGGCACTTTCCGCTCATCCACAGGCTGCGGTACACCCCAAATCGCCCAGGCCAGATAGGGTTAATGGACGATGGCTGAGTTATGAATGACGGACCAGACGCTTGTTATTCAGTTAAATTGGATTATATCTAGTATACTATTATATTCTGGGTAGTTTTCGAAGGATAAAACCAATCTCATAGATATTGTGGTTGTACATGTAGCTTTAAAGGCATGTTAGCGACACGATTACTGTTACATTCGGTTACTGTGAGAACAATGTGTAGATAACTGTCGCTTATAATCGCTGTTCTTCACCATTGGTGTCACAAAACAGAAGCCACGATTCCAAACAATTTGAACCTTACTTAACATAATTAAACATCCCTGATTTTCCTCAATTAAGTTTAATCAACAAACTTGGAGAGACATCCGGGCAATGATAAGAGGAAATTATATACATAACTGTATATGTCATCTAGTTGTGTCAAACTAAGATAGACAGGTTATCGCTAACAGTATTACCTAAGCGATGCATATTCCAATCATGGATAACCACTTTAGAAACCAAAATAATCCTGAAACTGAACAACAATGAGGTGATCAAACAGTAACAAGAACAAACATCCCATGAATTAATTCATTTTCCTGAAACAATTATCTCGCATCTTGGTTGTGTGAAGGTGGAAGTCAAGCTTATTACTCGAAGAAGACCCTACGGAAATAGACGACATTGTGATATAACTAACATAGCGACATAAACAGATTCCCTGTAACATGTTTTTGGAATAATCTAGTTAAACTAGCCTCATTATACATTCCCTTCCCACGTTGATTTGCATCCAAACTCTCCACTGTCTTGCGGGAAATTCATGCCCAGCACATGCTCATTGAACATTTTCCATTAAATGTTCAGTATATGAAATTCCTATTCCTATAATATGTTATTATAAGAAATCATTTGATAATCAAATGGTGATAATAGCCATACTAATTGTGGAGATATTTCATTCAATGAGCGTGACACCTAGTTAATTCCCTTGAATGAGCGAGAGAGAGAGATTGTCTTTGTGAGTACGCATAATTTCCTAAGGGTAAGGCAGAAATATGTAGATGAGCACCCTCGATCTCCTGCAATAACATGGCTATACCCATAAAGCAAAATGCCAAACGCATAGCTTTGGTAATCATCCTGTTCGTTGCGAAATCATAACACGTACACAGGAGAATTGAATTAGTGCGACTGAATGCAAATATATTTTGCTTCCCCGAAACTGCCGTAAAACCAACTAGTAACTGTAATTATTCTCGCATTGTTATCAAAATGGGTTTTCGTTTACTAGTATATATAACGCTGACCTTCGACGCTTCTAACTAAGGTTTAGCGCCCCCTGGTGTCCAGTGACAATTATTGCCATCTCCTTTTCTGTGAAGGCCATAATTGTGTCTATGACCTTGGGGTGGTAAATGTGTAGACGGTGTATAATTCCTTCTCACGGCCTCAGCTCGGTAATGGCGGTGTGATATTGATCTCCGGCCAGTGGGGGTAATGGAGTTATAGAAATCAAACCGACGGCAATTCGACCGTTTACCGCGAAAACAAATAGAGTTAGCGGTGTAATTGTGACTCATCTGAATTGTTAAACTTCTAACCATCACGGTTCTCACAACGACCCATTTGATGGCAAGTTTAGTACTTCACCGTGTTGCTTGAGTAAGTTTATTCCGCACCCAATTCATCCAACTATCAGCTAGAACTCTATAACTCGATGTAAGTCCAAACAGAAGAGATTCATTTCGGAGTACAGAGAAATGTGAAATATATGAACGGTAAGGTGAAAATATTTTTCCTTCGTTTCATATAAATGTAATTAGTAGGTTAATGTGATTTTGACGGTAGCGGAATCCACAGAAAACACTTTGAAACGACAACGTAATAAATGTGAATATAACGCAGTCAAAGAATAACTATATATACAGAAGCTATTAGTAATTTTGTTTGTGTGCCTTTAATATTATCCCAGTATTTTTAGGATAACACTTCCAGATGGAGACTGACACCACATGCACAGTTTCTAATGCATTAGAAATAGAGAAATAATCCATTTCGCATGAATATTACAATCGTTGGTGTATTGAAAGTATATGTTCATTGTCAAGTAAATATGCAAAATTTTATCTGAATATGACTAAATTAGAAAAAAATCGAGTCGAGTTAATTCAAATTAAGCCGATGCACGTGACATCTGATTTTTGTTATTAAAAATCTATATTTAGTTTTATATTTAATCCTATTTTGTGGTTATTTCCCTGCATTTCTGGAGACAAGATGTATCGCAGCTTGATGGCATCCATAGTATAAGCTGATATTTTGAGACTCGATATTTATTTCACTTTCTCAACTATGTATACCAGTGCTAATGTATATATACATTTTCTGTAAAGATTATCCCGAAAAGACTGGCGTCGATCTCCATCGTGGTAGTATTCAGTTATTTTTAGTATAAAACATTAAGGGTCACGCGCATATACCAGTGATGAATGGTAGATCCCAAATGGGAATCGAACCCGCTACCCTTCGGAAGCGAAATAGCACAGGCCCTATAAACCGAATTCGCTTTCTCGTTAACTCTGTACCATACTCTGTGGTTATCATGTTAGACTCTCAACGGGCATCCCCCAACCGGTGTGCTGCGGTACACTGTCCTATGCATAGTGTCCGGGGGACACTCCAATCTGGGGAAGAATGTCCTACAGACAATGTTAACCAGGTACGAGTGTCCTACGGACAACTATCACCTGGGGATTAATGTCCCACCCTGGGGAAGAGTACCCGTGTTTCATTTGTTGATATAGAGAATATTTGGGAAGAGCGGGTGTGATATTTTTTGGAGGTGAGAGGGTGTGGGTAGCTTAAGTAGGATTGGCTGGTTCGATGACGTAACAAGGACATCTAGTCGGGTAGCATTGTACCGATTTGCTTTACTTTCACAATGTTTTGAGCATGGAGAATATTCTGTCAGGCAAAGCAAAATACTTTTTTGCGATTTAGAGCAACACACGATGAAACATGGAGGATGAGAAATTCCTCAGTAATAGAATATATTCCGTTGGGGGGAGGGGGCGAAGTGGGAGAATTGGGCTGATGGCGTCACGGCGTGACGTGTGGAGCTCCGAGTATCCGAACAAGCATACACACTGCCCGACGAAATATAGCACCAATATTTTGACATTTTCACGTGCATGGTCACCGAGGACTTCGAATATATATAGCCTTTGCCTCGAGACGACATCGCGTGCATGCGTACTCGTTGAGGTGTGTGTTTTGGCCAAAAATGTCGTCCAGGTTATCCGTTGAAAACTCTCACTATGTACAGACATAGGGTTGTTTTCATGACAGTAGTCTCACACAGACTGGTTTACCGTCCAGTGATAGTAGACAATGCGCATTAACTCGTATATTGACCTTTGACGTATCGACGTCACACACACGTGACCGGAAGTAACCGTGGTTCCAGTGCAATTGTGTTTCTGGTACATTTTTTGTGCATTCCTAGAGTAAAAGTCACTTCCGGTGAGATGACTGTAACGTCTCAGAGGTCAAAGGTCAATATGCGTATTAATACGCATTCTCTACTACTATCCTCTGTGTTTAGCCTTACACCTTCGAGCGGTGTGAGTCTACATATTTTACATCTATAAATACGGGCCGCTCTTTCTTCGCTACGTGACAAACTACGGTCAAGTATTCGATTATGCTTCTCCCCTACTGTGTACATAAATCGGGTATTTCTGGTACACACTTACTGTGGCACATACACGTCTCGTGTCATATGCGAAGCAGTGATAGACACTATTGTGTACTTTCTAAAATACACAGACTGATGTGTTCATATTGCACACATTCGTTTGTGTTTACGGTACACGGGTTTACTACAAGAGTTGGGTAACTCCAAGAGGTCTCAATATAGCTCATACATTCGTTAAGTATATTCAGTAATAATGATAGGAATTTCGCTCCAACATCTTATGAAATTTGAGGTCTTTAAGACGACAGGGCTTGTGCGCCTGATCTTTAAGATGTTGTAACGCATAGTCGTCTCAGACACAGGGATGGTCTTCATAAAACCTGTACAATAATAGTTTCCAAGGTCCGGCTTCTGAGATTTCTCGAAGTCTTGACAACCTCTTTAAATGAGAGAGGATACAACGAAAACGAAGTGCAATGTCTCTTGAACATTAGGCCGATTTATTGTAAATTCATTCCACCTAACTTAGGAATGACCGGCATCATTTGGCAGGCAGACTAGCACAACTTCATCAACATCAGATCATTCTGTAAACAGTCATTTTCGGAACTGGAGATAGCAATAACCATTATCGGAGACATGAGCCTCTGTGAGACCTGATGGTTTAGCCATCAGGGAGACCTGGTGTTACTAGTCTGACTATATGTGCCGTTCATTCCGTTATATACAAAGCTAGACGTTACAATGTCAATTTAACCCGGCATAAATGTCCTTACAAATTCGGTACAATTATGACTAGCAAATCACAAAACTGTTGCATTATATAAATTCATTCGTCAAAACCAAGATTAAATCATTACACTTACATAAGCGGTTTCTATGTTATCCTGTAAATTTGAACTTACATAACTGATTCTCACAAATAGTTGTGTTTGCAATAACCGACCTAAAGGGTCATGGAATAGTATTTCGGAAATAGCTTTGTCAAAACACATCACAATATCAAGGTTTGCATGCACACAGATTTATATAAAATTGGTAAATGAAAAGTCAGAATTGATGCATTTATATGATGGTCAAGAATCGACATCTTACATATCTTTTATGCATTTATATGGTGGCCCGGAATCGATATTTCACAATCTGAAACGCTACATAGACACGCCTTGGCCATGACCACGTTAATCTGTTACCAGTAGGCCTAATCAGGATTGTACAAATCGAATGCGTTCAATATATATACACATTTATTACGTAATATGTGTATCGGTGGTACACATAGGAGGTGTCTTTGCATATTTTTCTTTCAACGACTGTGAACTATTGATTCTTTCCGTACAGAGTATTTAGAGCGAAGTCCTCATTTTGGACTGAAATTACATTATCTTAGATGCGAAAGAAAAGGGATAAATATAAAATGATCTTTAGTCGCATCCAGGTATGAAATTACCTTCCTGTCTTGTTCAAATATGTTGAGGATGGCACCATTGTAACAAGATTTAGGGTACGGTAACATTTTATGGTAGAAATATGAACTGATGAGAGTTATAAATATCTGCCCTTAATGAGAATGTTTAGTGTGGCGGATGGGCTCATATCCGAACGCCCTAAACAAACATTGCATTGATTAGATTTCATGTCATATGTTGATATTGGACGTGAAGCAAAATATCAGTCCTTAATAATAATCGGATTACATGACTTAAATACAACCAACTATTACTTAATAAACGCCAAAAATATATAAGTATTCACAGTAATATTTCCTTAAGTGGCATTTAGAAGTTGGGAAGTAGTTAAATAAACAAATTGCTTATGGATAACAACTTCTAGTTTATTCAGGACGACGTTTCGATACAGGTACTAGTATCGTTCTCAAGTCAATGACATCAACTGATTGAAATTGATTGAAATTGTAGTTTAAGGGCCGCTTCCCATTCGGATTTCGCGGCCCATCAACTCAATGTTTTATTCGAATTTCGCGGTACATTACTTTGTTTATTGAATATCTTTTCCAGCGCTAAATGTATAAATAAATAAATAAAAAGATAAATAATAAATAACAATGAGAGATTAGTAGAGATATAAATAGAAGTAAATAAGAATCGCTATATGTACAAGTTCGTAAGTCTCCTTTTGGTTTTTGGTTAAGTTATACTGGTAAATATGAGTTCACCGTAATCGCGTGTATGATTCCTTTGTCTTGGTACCCCTTGGTACGCACAAAGCCGTCCAGAAAAAACTGGGAGAACCAAGGGCGTCTTCAGGATTTTTCGGATCGGCTTCACTAACGACGCCCTTGGGAACAGGGTGGGTTCTTCCAGAGATCTGTGCCTGTAACAAATGCTTGGAGTGTGTATTGGGGCACAGGGCGGCAGGTCTACGTCCTATATTGCGTGAAAGTCAAAGGATCATATTCTGTGTTAAGGCGTCAGTTAGGTGTCATCTATGGGGTAGCGTGTCGTTGTGGCCTAGGGTCGAATATTCTGATTCTGGGTGTTCTTGCTATGCGGCGTTGTCACTCAAGGCGCTGTTGGTATTCCTGTAATCGTCTTCCGTCTTCTGTTTCAGGTCTTGTCCAACTCGTCTGTGGTCTTCGGTGTGCCTGTATCATATGAAATAGAAGGCTTGTAGTCATTCTTGTTTTCTAATGTTTTTCGATGCAATAATTTGATATATCTTCCTCCCAACAACAGGCACGCCCCGACCGTCAGTCACGTAATATGAATACCAATATATAATTAAGTGAGTAAATAGATAAACAAATGAATAAATAACTAAACATTTCGATAGATTCAGTACTAGGTGAATACACAAATAAACGGCTCTGTATTATTTCTGTATGCATTATCGATTGATGGCCATAAAGAATTGGTAGGACAATGAGATAGTCGGCCCTCAGTATCAAGGTAACTCCGCCATCACCATTTCCTATATTTTATGCCGAACACTGCTCGCTATATGCGATTTGGCCGTGCTAATGTTGTCATGAATTCAATTAGATTTGGCCATCGTTTGTTTTGTAGGACAGTGGAACAAACGACCCTCAGTATCAAGGTAACTCCGTTGTTGCCATGCCTATTTTATTTCTAAATGTGTCTGTGACATTTTGGCCGGATGTTGTGTATGGATAGTTTATTATGGCCATAATGTTTTGTATGGCTATGGTGCACACGGCCCTCAGTATCAAGGTAACTCCGCTGCAGCCATACCATTTGTTGAAGTCAGAAGAATGATTTGGCCTATATCAAATCGTGTCATAGTACTTGGTGTACTAGTAGTTGATTATTTGGAAAAAAAAAAAAAAAAAAACATTTGCTGACTGCGCATGTACGGCGGTAGTATTATATACTGGAGTAATAACCAGCAGTTTTGATAAAAACTGCTGGTAATGACATCAACAAGTAAATAATCAGTATATATACAGTTCCTTGAGTAAATGTCAATAGGATGATAACAATAGTATTATACTAGGTGAGAAATTTATAATAGGACAGGATTAGACTGTGGATATGGCTAGATTAATTAACAAGGTGGATTAATTAACAAGGTGGGCTTCTAGGCACGGTGGGGTTCCTGGATTAGTAGGTCATAGGCGCTGGGGATGAATAGGCCCTGGTCTCTGTTCAGTTGTGGTTTTGTTCTTTTGATGTGGATGGCCTCCAGTAGTTTTCTGTTTTTCCAGTGCATGTGGTTTGTGGCAAGCGACCGATATTAGCATATTAACGACATACATATCTCTCGTCGTAGACGAGCAGATGGTCATCCCGAGCACCCCCCCCTCCCCCCCCACCCTCCACCAATTACCTGAATTATTTTTCAATATTGTTCTCTCCGGCCGTCACATGTTGTATTCAATATGTATGTAAGATTGTAATGAATGCTGTGTATTTCAAATTATGTAAAAGTGGGAGACGCAGTAATAAGTTACCTTAATGCGCTCCTACAATGCACAAAATGCAATAAAGCATCATATAAACCAAGTGTAAGATAAAAGGAAAAAAGAAAATAGTGCAGCCCCGACTGGGTTCGATCATGCACAATGGCGAGCTCAAACTCGCCATTCTGGATACTGACTATCCCAACATACTTGGCCACAGCGCTATGACCTCGACAGCTGCCAACATCGATTTCTAAAGGTGCCCAATACATGTGCATAATAGTGGGTCAAATGGGACACTTGTATTGTAGGACACTTACAACAGCCACTGGTGTAACGGCTTAGAATGTCCGCTTGGCTAACAATGTCCTACCCTATAAAATGGAACGTTACACGGAGTTATGCCCTAGGACACTCCAATCCTTCCTAGAACAAACCTAACCTGGAGTGCGGACCCTCATCTCCAGGTAAGAGTGTCCAGGCCACTCCTATACAGGGGACATTCTTAGCCTCCACGCCGGCACTAATATATGTACTTTGTCATTATTTAACCTTTAGATATTAAAGTTACTGTATATATGTGAGCCTATGTAGTCTCAGATCCCATCACCTCTACCATTTTAATGCATGCATAGAGTATAATTATTATTCATTCTCTGCAGGTATCCCTTTTATCTGGCACACGTATGCCTGGAATTACATCCCTCATCGTGTTCTGTTCCACTGGCCTAAACTCACACCTTGATGCACATTCAAGCGTAACTCGAGAAGGAATGAGGAAAAACAAGACAAACACGATTGTCTTTCCGCTATAGTCAGCGGGAATTAAAACGGTTTCATTTGACGAAGTTGTTAGTAGTAACACTACGGTTCTTTGGATCTGTCAGCCCAGCCCCGTCCTCGCCGCTAACCCCAGGGTGCTGATCACAAACTATCCAGACCGGATGTGAGAGAACCCATGTATATTCACCATATTGTTGAACATTTAGATGTTATTACAATGCGGTTTTGTTACTCGCTAATGTCCAATCCCACATTCGTTAACAAATCATAGACAATGTATTAAAGGCTGTAATGAATTTGGGCTATATATATATATTTTTTTTAGTCAGAGGTGTTAATATAATTTTTGGCATCATTAAATCTTATACATAATGCATAAGGCATGTAGAAGAAAGCGCATTTATTTGCCCAACAGACCCAGAAAGGGCTCCAGACAAGAGATACGTTTTAGTATATGCGAAAGCGAATAAAATTGCATCTAGTTGCATTTTGTTCACGCTCCACATTACATGGGATCTCCAAGAGGCATGTGCCAGGTATAACTCTTTCTCATCAATCAATGTTTATGTAAATTATATTACAATGTATTATAAATATATTTTTCTTCACGATTATCGGTCAGTGTATATACTTAAAACATTACGCAGGGCATGAAATACTCCTGCTTCGCATTATGTTTTGGGGGAAAACATGAAGGAATTAGCTATTTTGAGATGACCGGGAACCCATGCATGTCTTTCTCTACTCCAGAATTGGGTTCTCTGATAAAGTTGTCCTTTGCCACTCTGTATGCTGTTTGAGTTAGCGCCCGTGTATGTCCGTATCTTTAATATTTAATCAGTCTACATTCAAAGACATTTCACCATTCAGAATGATATTCTCTCTAATAAACCTGCTTAGCTCA